>JARHVA010003773.1:197500-270000 GCA_037957365.1 Torreya grandis
TCTCCCAATGTACATGGTGTATTACGAGTGATAGCCATAAGGGTGTTTTGAGATGGTACATTGTGCAAACTTTTAGTCTAAAAAACAATAATCAAAATCCAAAAAATAAATTATGCAATGTAAAATACCTTCTATAGAGGGTCGAGAAGGCACAATCGATGTTACTATTTATTACAGTGGTGGTTGTTCCACCATCTAAATTATTTCCAAGTCAATTGTAAGAATTAAAAAAATAACTAAAACAATGCACTTGAGTCTTAAAAATTAAAATCTCATTTGAAATTTTTAAATATAAAACCTGCACGTGAAGATGACATCGAAGAAACTCATGGATGTTTTGTATGTCGTTAAGATTGCATGGGTGATTCTATAGACTTTGAATCTATAAATTGGTTAATCACAGTTACATGCTATCCTATTGAGGTAGATTATTTCATGAGGCACACATTCTTGCCTTTTAGTTGTAAAAAATAAAGATTCAATAACTATTAATATTTACCTTGGTAACTATTTAACAAACAAACAAATATTAAGCCCTAGAATCTAGATCAATAAATGAACAAGTAAATTAACCTCCTACTCATCCATAGACAAAGAGTTTGTCATCATTTTTGGATCTAACACAATTGGACCCTATGTTTTTTGGAGGTCAAAGAAGGCCTCATAGTATAATGCCAAAATAAAATTTGAACAAGAAATAATGGAACTAGGATTGGTAGTAGTAGAATTTAATTCAATCTTTATTCTAAAGGAAATAAAAGAGCACCAGTCAAATTTATATTTGAAAATATTACAGATAATGTAAAATAGTTCCCAATGGGGAATATCTGCTACTCTTCCCTATAATACTATTGTGGCTTGAAAAAATTGAACCATTGATTTAAAAAAAGGGTGACTAACATCTTCGATGTTGATGACCCTCTTCTGACTATTTGAAATGAAAGAGAAAAAGAGGATTTTAGATAGTAAAAGTTGAAACTTGAATTTTGAATATACAAAAAAAATTATAAGTACATACTAATTCAGTCGATGTGTAATTTAAAATTTTTTGATAAGAAATTTCTGTCTTCATCTATCAATATTGATTTGAAACTCACAGGAGTTACATTATGAAATGGAAGCCTTAGATATTTTGAATATCTTATGGTGAAGAACCAAATGAAATAGTTCAAAAATCCACTTGTAGGGTGAATATATTCTCGTTTGGGTCATATGAATACATGATCATTTTTTAAAATGCAGTGTCTAGGTCATATTGTAGTATGTAGAGCAGGCCACTAAAGTTTAATTCCTAAACCCAATCATTGTATGCATCTGGTTGCTATATGAGCCTCAAAATGTATTGGCATAGTAGGTTTTTGAAAATGAATTTTCTTTCCATGGCTAAAAAATGAATTTTCTCTCTAGGGGGATGAGAAATCAGTTGTACAAAATGTTAGAAATAAGGGTAGAGATGAGTGTTTATAGAGTAGGGGAGGTGTCTAGGCACCAAATAGAAAACCAAATGCACAGGTCACCTACCAGTTGGACCATTTAGCCCTATCTCTTGGTAGAGCCATTTGGCCTAGTTGCTCGACTCAGCTATTCAGCTTAGCCATTGGGTTCAACTATTTAGCTCAACTAATTGGCTCAATCATTTAGATCAACTATTTGACCAAACCAATTGGCTCAAACATTTAACCCAATCATTTAAATCAATCATTTAGCCTAGATGTTTGGTTCAACCATTTATTTTGGCTATTCAACTTAGGCATTTGGTTTGGCCATTCGGCTTTGATGTTTGGCTCCATCATTCATCTCAACCATTTGGTTCATGCTTTCAGTTTAGACATTGGGTTTAGCCATTTGATTAAACTATTTAGTTTAAATATTGGGTTTATTTTTTTGCCATCTCCCTCAGAGGATTTTCCATGCTCATGAATCAAATTTTCCTAGATTCACCAAATATTTCCAATAGGTTTTCCAGTAAAGCCTCTTAAAATGAACCCTAATGAGGAGAATATAATAACATAATGTGTAGATGATATGTATTTAGATACTCATGATGTTTATATTCCTTTTATAGAAACCAAAAAATGATAGAAGGGATTCTTATATTCTATCTATCTATAATAGTATAAAACTATTTAAAAAGAATTTGATATTCATTTTATCTCTCCATCTCTCTCTAGAAATAACAAATGATAAAAAATGTAGAATTCCTTCTCTCTCTAGACATGGAAAATGATAAAAAAGAATGTGACATCACTTACATTTTTCTGTAAATGTCAAAAATGTTACAAATTACATTATGTTCCTTTTTTGTACATTGAGTTACAAAAGGGTACAAAATAATGTGATGTTTATCTCTCTTCCCTTGTAATGGCAAAAGATACAAAAAATTGTGATAATTCTTCTTCCTCTCTAGAAATGACCAATGAGAAGTGTGATACTTCTTCTTTTAAAATGCAATTTAATAATCATCCTTCTCATTCTAAATAAAGTGAAAATATTTCTTTGAATGTAGGTACTCTTCAAACAAAATGTGATGTAATTTCCATTACTACTTTACAAACACAATGTGATGAGAATGGTATGATAAGTGATGTGTCTAAATTATGAAATAACATTAACATATAATGAAATCATATGTAGTTTATTTATATAGGTTATGACTCCCTTACACTTATATTTATAGTAAATAGTATGTTAAACCCGATGAATAAGTCCATTAATATTCCTGATTGTCAAATTATCTCTATGATGTATGTCATAGGGGACATTAATAAACAAGTTCTTGATCTCACTATTTAAAATACAATATATAAGCATATTATGAATGATAATGCCATTATTAGTAAACTTGTTACACAAGTTTTAATTGAGTCTAATTACTTCAAGGAATTTTTTATGTCCAAGTTCAAATTATTTAGTGGTACTAGAGATACACATGATAGTTTATCCAAGTATACATATTATTTTGGGAAAAATAACGATAATCGACAAGTATTATTAAATTATTTTTTATCAAATCTTGAAGGAGATGAATTATATTGGTTTTATAGCCTCCCTATTAGTTATTTACCTCTTTTTAAGAAGCTAGAGGAATTTTTTAAATATCATTTTAATAAATTTAAAGTTCCTAATTTTTAAAATTAAAGATAAAGGGTTTTTTTTTGAAACTAGGGACCCTAGAGCCTAGAATACAAACAAACAAATAAGGCCTAATACGCCCAGATACCACTTTAATAATTAAAATACAAAAAAGAAAGCCAAATAAATATAATTAACCTAAAAGTAACTAGAAAACAACCAATTGAGGGATTTTAAGGATCATACCGTCAAACCTGAAAATGAAATAAGCACCAATAGCTAGAAAGAAACAAACAGTAATGGCCAACAAGCCATATTAGAAAAAAACTACTGTAATAAATTATTTTGCTGAAAGTCTCTCTTTTTCACTTTTCTATTTGAGATCTGAGAGACATAATTAATGAATCTAGTTCCTTGTTTACCTCTTCCTTTCTTCCCTTTCACTAGTTTCCACCCATTCCCCTCCTTTGGATTTGATAATAAGGGGATGAATAACTTCAAAGAAACATCTAGTATTTAAATGATTAAAGTATCTTTTAATCTTTCCCCTAAAATTAGGGTAAGAACATTTGAATATTTGACACTTTTCTCTATGTGAGTTTTATAAACTGACACTAAGCTCTAATCGGTCTTTTGCAATAATTCTAGTTTCCCCTTCCCATCAAGGTTCATGTCTACAAAATCCCCACCCTTGAAGAAATGTTCCACTAGTGTATCTGGAATCATTTCCAATTCATCTTCCCTTGAATCTAGATTTCCTTCCACTATCATATGATCTACATTTGTATCTACCCACCAATTATTTCCTCTCTTATGTTTCATGCTAGGGCAATCATCTATAAGATGTTATGTGAGGAAACATTTATGACATCTAAATGGGAGGCCCTCATAATCTATTATTTGAACCCATTTTATATTACTCAAAACCAACAACACCCGAGTTATGATTTCTTTGGATAGATTAACATAGGTAAGAAATTGAGTATAAATGGAATTCCCTTGTTCAATAGTCATAGAATCTAGACACCAAAAAATTCCAATAAAATCACCAATATATTTTAAAACCTCCTCATTCCAAAAATTTAGGGGAAGGTTTGATAATTGAATCTAGATAGGTTTTCTATTGAACATTTTAGTATGGGGTTAAAGTTAGGATGCCAAGATTTGAAAAATAACCAATGTTTATCCTAGTCTGATGAATGTTTGAAAACAAGATCTTTATCTATTAAATAATTAAAACTAACAATGAAAATAAATTTTTCATAGGGGTCAATGGTACTTTTTCCATCAACAAGGGTTTGATAATTATTGGTAATCCAATCATGAAGATCTCAAAGAGAAGTGCAAAAAACCTCAAAACTTGCAGATCATTCCAAACTTGGATAAATTTTCTTCCATACTCACAATAATTTTAAGATTTATATTTTCAAAAGTAATAGTGGGATTTACTATTATTGGGGATAAATATTTAACCCTTCATTTTCTTGAGGTTGCATCTACATATGAAGGATGAAATTGAGGATATATTGTCACCACTTCCATTACAATGGGATCACAATTCTTATGCTCCTTATGACTCATAGGAATTGAATCCCCTATTTGATCCACCAGATCTACCACTGTGGTTCTTCCCTTAGCCACTAGAAGAGGAAAAATAGGCCTCTACATTATTGGCTTATTAAAACCTTTGGCTATAGTAAAAATGGAGTTGTATACCCCTACACCAACTCCATTTCTACTTGAATTCATCACCATCGCCATGGTTAAATATGACATCATAGAGACATAACAAGGGCTCATCATCACCACCACACCATGTTGTGTATTTAAGTCTGCCTCTTCCTTAGTAAACCCACCATGTCTATATAAATTAGATGAATCTTCTACCACCACAACCTTTAGGACATTCCTTCCATCTATATGAAACCCTAGTCCCATCATGTTCTCTTAGCTTAAAGTTCTTATTTACCCTTGGAACATATCTAAGTTTAAATAAAGTAAATTATAAGCTTATTGCATTTTATATTTTGAGATTTTAAATAACCTTGCATAATTTAAAGTATCAACCCTAAGGTTTAGAAAATAAGTTTAACTTTTATAGGTGTATTCTTTTTCCACTCAAATAATGAGTAATGCATAATCTCTATACTTCTTAAATTGAGAATATGTACTTATATGTTTTTAATTATATGTGTGATATCAACTCAAAATCACATAATGATAATGATGAAAGTGAATTGAGAACCTCCTCTTTTAAAAAGGAAACCATTCATAACAAAAAAAGAATTGATGTAATTTTTCCAAATTAATGAGTCCAATTAAGGTCGTCTATAAAATCTAATAACCAATACAAAATATACATGAGGGAAGGGTTAAATAGAAGGCATAGAATCAAAATATAAATAAATAAATTCAATTTGATAGCCTCAAAAATTGACAGAGAATTTTTTCTCAAACATTATTGGATAAGATACTAATTCATTTTCCACTTAATTATTCTCACCATCCCCACCATTTGGAACAAGTAAAGACCAAACTATTTTTTAATTATCATAAGATTTATGGGAATAATAATAAAAAATTACATGATGCTAAAAAATATTAAGAGCCTTTGGATTAATTGTCTATTAAATTTTGATGAGGAGACACCAGATCCTTGATATACCCTTCTTTTTCTTCTCCTACATTCTTTGATGGAGACTAAGATTTCCCATGGTGTTCCTAAAAAGGTTCCAATGGTCCATCAATATCCTAAGAATAATAATTATAAGAGAGTATATTTTTATAGATCACATTTTATGAAAATTTATAATTCCTAGGACATCGCTCTTAAATAACCAATGGTACTTTGAGCCTTCATAAGAGGCGAACCTAGAGAAGGAATTGTTATGAGTCATAAATAACAACACAATACATTCACAATGAGATTTATTAAGAGATTGGGATATGATGAGTGATATTTAGGACATGAATTTATGGATTCCATGGGGAACATTAATGTTCAAATTTATTTGGGTTCAAGGTAGTAGATATAATATTACATGTTATGAGGATATTGCATAAGTAAATGTTACATTGGGGTAGTCATGGTTATAATATGTGGGAGAGGATTTTGATACTGTTAAGAAGACTATTTCTTACAATTTTGAGGATAATTTATTTACATACATGATTTATAAATATAAAACATAGAAAAAAATCACATCATCTTCAAATCAAGTTTGGGTACCAAATGATAAATAAGGCATTCAAAAATAAGAGTTGAAATTAGTACGCCATGTTGTAAAAAAAAGAAAGAAAAATAATTATTTCAAATTGTTACTCCAAAGGATTAATAAATATTTACATATGATTATAGTGCATTTTTATTTCGCAATGGGTCTCATTAGTTCATCAATGATTCATTCCAATGAGCCCACAAGTTATATTTTGTGTACCATGTACATCTTCCTCTCGATATATATAGTCATCCACTATATGAGATTAATAAAATGATTATGAGTTTATTTACATAGTGACCAATGATTACATACCATGATAGTGATATTGTTAATGATGACTCATATTTCCTTGCATTACTCTTATGAGCTCACATCAATGAGCACCTATAAACAATTTTATGGTTGATAATGTTTCAAATGAAAATGTTTGTACCATAACACTTCCCTACTCTCTATAATACACACAAGAGGATATGAAATATACTACAAGAGTGGTCAAAGGGTTTAATAGACACATACATGACACTCTCAAATTATTGTGCCACCTCTTCAGGTAGGCCCTGCCATAGTGGCTACTTTATTGTTAATTATACTAATTATGGGGTGTTAGAGATGCTATTATGATGCATTTGGATTAAAAAGCTTTATCTAATAACTGTACATTGCATCAATGTGTCTATAAATATATATTTCAAAAATTTAGATACATTTTCAAGATTTTGATATGAATACCCTCTTTAGCCAATGGTATCTCATCCCCTACCCCCACCACCATTGCAATTAATTATTACTCCTATTTAGGAACATTATACAAAGGTGACTATTACCCTTATTTAGGACCATTTTAATAGGTAATTATTTCAACAATATAAGATCTATCTTTGCATTCAACTTAGAGGAGATTATTTGATCCTCCTATGTAGCTAGTTTTAAAACATTTATCACATCAAATAGCTATTTAAGATTCCTAGAGAAATTTATAAAATATTAAATGTAGTAATTCAGTTCCAAATATATCTTATCATGCTCTATAGTGAACACAAGAACCTATGAACTATCATGTAATATACAATTAACACCATTGAGTCCTAGGCCTTCTAAAGTTTCCCATCATACATAATATTATATGAGTAGTGATGATGATGGTTACATTATAACATTGAATATTTTTATAAAACTATGATGCACCTAAACCTATTACATTTAGTTTATAAAAGGTAACCATTTAACCATATGATACATTCACCCCACATGAATATCTCATTGATGGAAAAATTTCTTATCACTTTTGAAAATTATCAAATAAATTAAAAAATATAATTTTTTTTTGAAAAGAATAAAAAATTAGGGCCTAATCATGACATGAGCTACAAGATCAAATTATTTAAATATGTCATTTATTACATGTTTGGTAGATGGAATATTCATTTCATACACACATGAATTTAATGAGTTATATGAGTACAATATAAGACATATATACTGTACATGGATACATGGATGTTGGACCTTCCCTATACCCACGGTCATACTGATACTGGGCACATCTACTCTGACAAGTTATGTTATCACATATTATATATTTATATGACCTTTTTACCATGTTGAGATACATACATTTATTACACATGCATTTATAGTTACTAAAACCTTGTACAATGCTACATTAGATATGTTTTTTTACTATGATGTGATATTGACATTTATGGTTAGTATAGACCAATTTTCACTTATTTTATGCTTCTTTGATGTTGATGATTTTGAAAGATAGGCTAGATATTTTTTGTATGTGTGTGAAACTATTTAACCTTGTTTGTTGTGACATATTTATGTCCTTTGCATTTGTATCCTTTACCTTGTTTGTTATGGCACTTACTTCCTCTTGTTTGTCACTCCTTAGCCTTGTTTGTTGTAACACTTGATTCCCCTTGTTTATGGTTCCTTATAATTATTATTTTATCCTTATGGCTCCTTGGCATTGATTGTTAGTGAGATATTTATGTCCTTTGTACATGGCCCCTTTGCCTCATGTGTGACATTCTATGCTATTTTATGATGTTTTATGTTGATCTTATTGAGATTGTGTGATTTATATGAACTTAAGAGTGTCATCCTCCATATCATGTAACTTACCCATTGTGTATCGTGCCATGATATATATCATGTGCTTCCTTATTATGTATCCTTTCAATGTGACATATACTACTATGTGATTCATTAACACATACATATTGACATACCTCTTATATGCCCTTACATTTTACATGCTACATACATGCCATGATGCTATATACATTACTATAATGACATACTTGATGCATGTTGACATCCTTTTACATTAATTTATATTTATACATGAAATGATGATGAATTATAGGATATGTCCCTCACCTGAAAAGGGGGGCATATTAGTGGGCCTTTTCATAAAGACTAAATACTTCATGAACAAATTTGAGTACAATATACAGTGTTCATATGTAATTTAAATATCAAATTGGGACATTTATTTGTAATTTTTAAATAGATTTTGGGGCCATATATATTTCATTAAACACACCATGAGTGAATTATTTTAGTTTATCATAGATTCAAATACATTTTAGGAATGTTCATGGAACATGCATTCCATTTTATAAGATAAATTTAGTTGGGCATGCTACTGGTTCATGCATATATAGATATTTCAATTGGCATCAATTCAACTAGATATTGGTTCACACACATATAAACGAGTTCATATTTTAGTGGGGCATGATGTTGGTATAAGAAAATTTATACATTTTCACATTTGAAGATATATGTCAAGTGTGTTCAAGTCTGGAGTAACCTTGAATGTATAAATCTACTTGCAGTGCTTGATTCATGTTTAAATGAGTAATGTGGTTAAGTTTTTGTGTCATTCAATGACTTAGACATTACTCCATGAGCCCATTATGTGGATCATTAATTGAATCTTTTGGTTACAAGATTATTTTTTGATTGGTTACATGCGGGAGAATTTTTATTCTAATCCATGGCCCTTGTCTTAGATAAATATCAAACTCAGAATTGATCACCTCAATTTTTCCATGTTCTCCAAGTGATTCAATGATGAATCATAAATTATCCAATGATTCAATAATGAATCATCATCTATAACAAGTTATAAGGAAACATACTTTAATCACATATAGGTGTACTCTTTCCTTGCTCATTAAAGTTTCAAGTATAGTTTAGATTTCAAATTTCTTTCTATGGACATTGAGTACTGCATTTTCATCACATATATTTTTTGTAGCTTGCACATTTGGAGTCTTCTCATAGAGACAAAGTGTGTTATATAAACTTAGGTATATCTTAATTCTTTTACTCTATTAATTTAATTGCATTATAATATAATAATAAGAGGGAGGCATTTATAGATACTAAAATTTGGTATTTAACACTTGGTAATGTTAGTCTTGACTTAAACTTAATGTACATGACTTGTGCACCTCCAAATAAATTTTATTTTCCATTCCCACACACATGAATGCTATTTATGATCCTAATCCATTCTAGGTTTATACTAGTTACCTAAATGAACCTTTACGTCTATGCTAAATTAAGTAAATGTCTTATTTAGACATCTCCACTTTACCAAATCTTCTTTCTTATCTCTCAGATACTAATGTATGATTGAGACATTAATGATAAGGTAACTATATTTAGGTTTACATTGCCATTCTTACTTGTAAATGACTATTTTTCAAAATAAAATCATTTCAATAGATCACCCCATTTACCTAACATGTTAGTGGTGCAAGAAATTACCCAATTATTTCACATATGAATACAAATCAAGGTCAAACTTATTATCCATCTGACATTCTCAGGGACTTATCAAATATACTACTGCACATTGAGAAAATCTACCATAATATTCCAAAATTTGAAATTATTCAATACGAGTATTCATTAGCTAATTTTGAAGTGCACTAAGCCAAGTTAAGAGTCAACACTATCAAGATCAAAGCCATATTTATAGGAGCATTCATATAGTGAGATAACACAACTACACAATCACATGATATGGAAGAATTATGTGTGGCATGAATTCTGTGTTTGGATTATTGGGCATATAGGCAATATCTAATCATCAAGGGGTTTATTGGGGTTATCTCAGTCCAATTACACTTCCTCACTTTTTATAAATTTTTATCCTTCACAAGTGGACTGAGGGTTTCAAGGATAAGGAAGTTGATTTTTATACTTATACATATAATCAAGGGTCAAATATTTCACATATAGAGACACATAAAGTAGGTGCACTTCACTTTATGGTAAAATATAGGCAATAATTCACAAGATAATAATTATAGCCTTAGTCACTTGCACCTAACGAATTCAACCATGGCTAATACTAGCAACCTTGCATTAATAGAGACACAATTTAAAATCTAGATGAATCACGTATCTACATCTATTCTACTTATATTTTCATAACATAGTCACAGTCAACAAGTCAAATAGTGAAGCTAAGTCTTTTATCCTTTGTTTCACTTTTCATACATAATAAATCCAATTATCAAGCCAATTAAGATATTCTACATTCAAATTTATGATTGATTTCTATATATTATATATTATAATATGAATTAATTCTATTAATATTATCCTATTAAGGTTCTATAATTTAAAAATAGAATAAAAAATATGAAAATTATTGTTAAACATAATTTTGTTGGTTGTGTGGTATAAACCTACATAAAACTCTAATTAAAAGTAAATAATGCAATTAATTCTCCAGGAAATTTTATACCACCTAAAATTTTCCATCTCATTTAGAGTGATATGAATATATGAGTGACTTGAGTACCCTAATAAGAGGATAAATAAATAAAACACATAATTAATACTAAAAATGAGATCATGGCCACTTACTTTATTTTAGGTACATTGTAGCTTGTGAATACTCTTTGTAAATATAATTATTCCATCATATATGATACAAAAGATGTAACAACGAAATAAAAATGACATTTTATATTTTACTTGCCACTACCATCATGGCATTTTTCCATTCTCATTTTTGGAAATCATATGATTAAATCCAAGAGACCTTCGTACATTGGTTAAGAATAGATGAAAGTTGAAAAAGACACAAGGCCTTAATTGTATCCCAAATGATATTAAATTTATCACATTTTTTCTTAGCACACCAGACATTTTATCATAATTTTTTTGTATATTATCTTTGAGCCATTCTTTAAAAACATCTTAATTTAATTTATAACAAGTTTATAAATTTATAGTTTCCATTAATTAGTGATACACATAACTCATTATTTAAAACCTTATGTTAGTGTAGGATATTTAATATTTTATTTAATTATTAAATGGATAATCCTTTTAATTGTATTTTATATATTGATTTTTAATTGTCTTCGCATCAGAGAAGGATTCCATTGATTGGCCACTTGAAGAGTATTGAACATTTCCTTCTCATTAATTATTGAGGAAAGGACTATGGCAAGGAGGTAAAATATTTGATACTAGTGAATTCATGTAATTTAGTAGCAAAAACCTTTTCCTCCATTTTTATGTTTGTATTGATAGTCTTAAATTATAGAGAGATGGATCAATCAAGTGTATTAATGTTCAATCTAGTTCTTTAGTCTTTGTATATAGAAGTCTTTCAAATTCCATTTTGTAATATTTTTCAAACGTAAAAATAAGGTATTCAAGTGAATTGAATCTTCCGACGATAAACTTAAGTGGTGGCTTAAAATATTAACAATAATATAGAACTGATTGTAACATCTCCAATTAAATGATGTCAAGAGTTTAAAATTGTTGAATATAATTTTTAATATACATTTTTCTTAGATTTTCTAAATTTCTAACATAATTATCCGTCAAGTTATTACTCAATTGTAATGTCAACTCTTCTACAAATGTAAACTATATTATGATACAAATTTTATTTTTATTTTAATCACACAACCACTGATATCAAATAAATTGATCTTATTACAAATATATAACTGCTATAAAAACATTATTCATGCATGGGACTCTGAAAAAAAAAAAAAAAACTCATTTCAAAATTTTGCTTGTCCATCTTCGGCATATAGTTTTTACAACTTGAATTAGAATTTGTCATGCCTTGATCTTGAGCTTTATCAAAACCTGCAATGTATTGATTTGACACACTAATGGAATTAATTTTTTTATCAAAAGATCCACTAGGACTGGTATAATCGTTGTTCTCCTTAGCCTTCAATTTTTTTTGGTGCCCCTGCCCACCTTTGACTAGAGACCATCCATAGAAAACATGTCCTCAGGTGTGACTATAATCATGCCCCGACTGTATAAAAGCACTGAAAAAGATGTGGCTGTAGTCTAGGCTAAAAATGAATCAAATGATTATCATATTTTCTAGGTTACTACACATATTATTGTGACTGCTGCTAAAAAAAAAATGAATAAAATGATTGTCATATTTTATAAGGGTGAAAATCCCTTAAACCGTGCAAATCTATACTATTGTGATAGACTTGAAACGATGAATATAACAATGAATGTGATATGTCTTAAGGGTGTAAAAACTTGAGTTTATTTAGTTTTATTTAATAATAAATTAATAATTTCTTATTAAAAAAAACTGGTTACTCACCACGCTTTTCTTTTCAAATTTAAAGTAATTTAAAATAATCTTATCAATTCTAAGCTTAAATTTGGTAGCTTAAATAGTGTTTCTGTGAAGGCGTATGTATGGTATAATAAGTTTAAAATATGTAAATGTTGAACAACCATAAATTTAAAATCAAAACAGTTGTCAAAAGAAATTTATAAATTTAAAATGTTTAATGCTTCTGTGAAGGCGTTTGTACGGCACTGTAGTTCTCCTGGATTTTGAAATTTTATACTTCCTATATAAACAACAGAGAATTATCTGAAATTATATAGTTTTGGTGTATAGAGAAATTCACTTTAATGCCTCTCTTTAGTTTGTTAATCGGTGAAAAGCGCTTACTCAGTAAAAAAAGAAAAGGTATGATGCTTCACAGTACCCTAATATTTCAGTCACTGGCTCAAATCTACATCTCATTGTCCTTTGTTTATCAAGCAATTGAATTTTACAACAAATTTATATAGAATTTTAACCGGAAAAGTAGATTTATAAGATAGAAGCAGAATAATTTACTAGCAGAGGCACTCTCATAACTCGTTGTCTGAATCGCAGAAACGAGTAGCCAAACCTCTTCTCTTTGAGGAAAAACTTAACAGAACCCATGCAATGAATCTTCTGTTGATCGATCTCGTTACTATGAATCTGCTAAGAACAAATCCCCCCACTTTTATGCGAAATCTGCGCAACCTTATCCTCATATCTGGTTTGCGCTTTGGTGGATCTGCCCGCTTCAAAATTTTCTCTATCAGTTTTTGGGCAGTTTGGTGTCGTCTTTCTTCAAGATCAGCTTCACACTTTTTCATCTTTCCGTACGAATCCGCCCTCCCATTCAATCTTAACCTTCCCAATCCCATGTTTCTTTTGAGACAATTCAGTTGACAAGGGATGAAAATGAAAGCTAATAATGGAGGTCTGTATTATATTTTCAAACACTATATGCTTCTAGTTTTGATTGAATGAAATTGTCATATATATAGATCTGGAGGCAGCCAGTAGTTGGGCAGGGGGAATCGTAAGTCACAGCTCGGCGAATCACAAGTGATAGAGGCCATATGAAATAATGCCGTAGCAGTCGGTGTTAGTCGATGTAGCAATGATTATGAAATATTATACAAGTGAAGGTCAATTATGGTCGGCCTTATTTTATATGAGTGATTGGTTGTCTTTCAAATATTATAATTAAAATTCAAAGTCAAAGGCAAATATTCAAACAAAATAATTAAAATAATACTTGTTAAGGTGTGCGTGGGTCGTGAATAAAACATGTGAAAGGGTGCGTGGGTCGTGGGACGGATGGAGGTGGGCTTCCAACATTATTCTATTTCTTAGGGTTGTTCTGATGGATATAATGCATACCCATCATACAATTAATTGTTTATATGAGCATACTTCTTTGTTCCTTTATGTAACATAATACTCATGGATTTATTGCATACCCAACATATAATTGAATAAGATAATACTCATGAATTTATTGCATGCCCATCGTAGAATTGAAGAAGATAATACTCGTGGATTTATTATATCCATCATATAATTGGAAAAGGAGGAGTAGAGTTTGGAATTTTATATATTACAAACTCTTTAGAATGTATGAGCATTCTTACTTCTAATGAAGAGATAAGGTTTACAAGTCATTTTTCTTATAAGTTACACTATTAAAAAACAAAATTAAAACAAAAAAATAATATAAAATATTAAATTTTTTTAATTAAAATAATATCTTTTTCTTTTCACCTAAAAAATAATATGGATTAATTAATAACATTTTTCATTTTCTTCCATTTTTTTTTTTATGTCTTTCTTTTGTCTTCCATTTTATATAATAAAATAATTAAAAACAAAATAAAAAATTTGAATATTGTTTGGAATTTAGTAGATAATGAGATAGTTAAACTAATGAAAATGAAAGAGACATTGAAAATACATTTTAAATGATTGTTTATTCTTTTTATTTTATTTTTGTCAAAATGAAATATAAAAACCCAAATTTCCCTGTTTTAAACTATGATGCCACTTTTCTATCCTCTAAGGTTATTTTCTATGTAAAACCTAACATAATTATGTTGTAAATTTAATTATTGTAAACTAAAATATGTATATTTCATTGAATAAATATAATAAATATTTTAAAAAATCGTTAAAATTACAGTATTTAATATATTTATAAAATTTTAATCATTATAATATTAATCATAATCTAAATATTTAATATTGATTCACTAAAAATAATGAAATTTTAATTATTACATATATATAATTAATTTATATATAATTAATTAATTTAATATTTAAAATTATAAATTTATTTTACTGTAAGTATCAAATATATATTTTGACACTGCTATGATAAAAGTGATGGAGCCTTCTACTATGTTAAAGCTTTCTATCTTTAGGGTTCTAATTCTGATAATGAATATTAGTGTGACAATGATAATTTTGGTTGTTGGATTGATGGAAGAGCAACCCTAGTTGAGGGTTTGACCCAATAGATGAGAAAAAATAGTTTGGTAGATGTATACATAACAAAACATAGATCGATAGATTTAAGGAATGAAGTTGGTAAGAGGATGACAGAAAGCAAGCGGACATTTCCCATCAAGAGGAAGGAGGCCTAAAAGTAATAAATAGGGAAAGTAGATTGGTTGGTGGTGCCAATAGGGGAGGTCAACTTGACTATGATGCCAACACAGGATCCTAATGTATTTTCAATTTTGAAAGCAAGAAGAGGTTGAAGGATGCTCCAAAATCTTTTATTGAGCTACTTCTCCACTCAAGACGAACTAAACATGTGGTTAAACGACTAGTTCTAGCTAAAACAACACCTTTCGTTTCTTTTGAAGAGGAGGTGATGAAGCAAGTACTAGATACTAAAAGATTATTTATATCAAGAGGAGTCATTTTTTGACTCACTAACTATCAATTCAACAAGATAAGGGTGCATGTAAATTTTATAACTTTATATATATTTAAAAATATAAGTTTTAAATAAAGAATTGAAAAAATATAATCGAATGCACTTTCAAAGAATAGTAACGTCCATATAAATCTATGTTATCATAAGTGAGATTCTTATATTGATGTATTAGATAGGTCCATTCAAATGGAAATGAATTGACACTTGATATATATACTTTCGATCATTATTCTTATTCATCGAATATATGGATAATAAATTTTGATGGAAAAGATCAATTAGTTTTGATGTATTTAAGAAGTCATTATAAGATTTATCCAATGACATCGTTTGTAAATATAAAAATGTATATTTTTTTATTTAAAATATCTTTTTGACACTATTAAAAATGACATTCAAAAAATATTTGACACACATATAAAATAGAAAAAAAAGGTTTTGAAAATTGAAAAGCAAAAATCGATTTAAATTTTATAATGTAAACAAAATTTGTGTCAAAATTTAAATTAAAATAAACTAAATGTCTTCTAAAGAAATTTAAATTTTGAATAGATCTTTTTAAACATAATTATGCATATGCAAAAGTTGTGTATTAAAATTTGCTTTAAAGTTTTATATAAAATTAGTTGTATTAGGAATTATTTTAAGTGTTGAAGATATATAATTTTCCCATTTACATTACAAATTAATTTATAAAAATATATTTAATAATTGTTTTTGGTATTTTATAAAATTATATATAATAGTTGTGATCACACTTGTTTACTTTTTAATTTAAAACACGTTTTTATATCAGCTTAGATAACACTTATATCAATATGATTCGCACATTTCTCCTTAAACAAAACAAAAAATAATACTTGTTAAATAGCACTTCTATCAATATGGTCGGGGGACGTATGAGAGTTGGCTTCTGGTATATGATAGAAATATGCCTAATTCAAACGAGGTATGATAAACATGTAAAATTGTAAAAATAATTGCTTAATTAAGGCCTCAATCAAGCATTTAAGGAAAAGGGGGAAATGATACTCTTATTTTATTTATATTTTGATGTTAAATTTGACATCACAATTTAGACTTTTAAATGTGTATTTGAAGTTATCATTATTATTGAATTAGAATTTGGAAATGATTTAAGAGAGCTCTTAGGTTGGTATAGATGTCTGATAAGTTGTCATGACCTTAAAAATATTTTTGGTTAGGAATTGTCACCTACAAATTATTTCGTTGAAAACATTTACTTGCATTTTATATTTCATCTTCTTCCTTTAATTTTATATGGTATAATCATATTATTTTAAAATGTCAAAATTTTGGATTTGAAGGTATATATTATAGAAATCCACTAGTATATTAAACCTTTCAAATTAGAACAAAGATATCTATAAAAAAAAATTACATAAAACATGTGATTCAAAAAATTCTTCAATAATGAACTCTCCATAATAGAAAGTTAATTAGGAAATGAGAATGTATTAGTATGCTTATTGATCTGGGGAAACTTCTCTATTTATAACTTATTTGAATTCAAACTTTACCCATATTCGTGTGCATGCTAACATCCAATAGCTAAAAACAAGAAAGGGGGAAAAGGGGTTGACAAGCCCATGCAAAAAAAATTAAAAATTTCTACAGTGTTTGTGTAGTCTTACTAGGTGCAAGGAAATTTAAAATGGCTTCAAAACAATAGGTTGAGGAAAAGTGAAAGACTATTTCAAGACATAGAATTTGACATAATGACTAAATAACACCGAATTCAGACCAATTACTCATACTATACAAATATTCTATAGACTTATAAAATAACTTAAAATAAATATCAGGTGTTCATTTTTAGTGTGTACAAATTTCTTCACTTTGAAAGGCATGTGTAGCCACAAAGTAAATGGTGTAAGTACAAAGATACATTAAAATATATATGAAAAGATGTTATTGTTACAAGTGTCATAATGTTAAGTACTATAGCCTAAAAAATCCTACTTACCTTTCTTATGCAAACATGGCTGAGCCAAAAAAATGATAAATGTCTAAACATTAAATTAATTGATTAAATCAAAATACCTCATATGTTTTTAATATGTGAAATAAATTTAATGTATCTATTGCACGTTCATCACACAATTGAAGAATAAGAAAGATGGGAGTGGGGTTGAAACCTTATATGTTTTGAAGTGATGAACCTTCACATCGAATGTTAAATCTAATTCATTGGGTTGCTAAGTCACCAAGTATTGGATATTATAGTTGTAACCCTGAAGTCATCATAAGATATGCCATAAATCTTATATCATGAATAATTTGTCTAGAACCTAACATAAAAAATATCAAAATAAAAATACAAAAAAAAAATAAATAAATAAATAAAAAAATAAAAATAAAAATAAATGCATAATATGGTTATCCTTTTGAGATATGAGTGCACTCTGAATATAAATTTGATGGTAAACCCTGCCTATCATGATAATTTTTCAAAAAAATTATTTATTCAACATTAATTCTCTCTCTCTCTCTCTCTCACACACACACACACACACACACACACAGAGAGAGAGAGAGAGAGAGAGAGAGAGAGAGAGAGAGAGAGAGAGAGAGAGAGAGAGAGAGAGAGAGAGAGAGAGAGAGAGAGAGAGAGAGAGAGAGAATTACACAATTTTTGATGGTCTGCATAAAATTGATTGTATTTTACAACTTAAAAAATGTAAATACGACCTTATGGTCATCAAATTCAAGCCATGAATGGAATACACCATGAAACATATTTATATAAAAGAAATAATATTTTTTATTGGATAGGGTAAAAAAGTGAGTTTTAAAAGGCCCCTTGATAATTTTACAAATCCAAACATATAATAAAATTAATCCCACACTAGAATACCAACTTACAAGAATCCTACCATAAAAGGCAATGAAACAACCACAAGCTTCAACAAATCTTCAACAAAACATTAGCCATAAGACAACAACTAGAGTTAACTAGGATTAAAAAAGCAACTAGATAACCTTTCAATGATCCCTAAGAAAGACAAACAACAAGCTATAAAGTTGCACAAAACACTCAATAATAATACCCACTAGTGTTTGGGTCTGGTTCTTGGAAGCTCCTTCATCTTCATACTTCCAGTCACCCTATAACTTATTTGAATTATCTTCTATGATTTAGATTTTCTATTACTTAATACATTCCAGTCCTCATCCTTCTCTCCCTCCTTGAGTGTGACTCATGTCTCGATAACCAATTTTTCCTTCCTAACATATTCCTTGTACATTAATCCTTCCCAAAAGGCAATAATCTTTAACTTGCTAACATCTATCTGCTTAGACAAGTTATGCAGTTTCTCTGAACCAGTGGCTTTATTCCTTTCCTCCTCTTCTTGCTACTAAGTTTGATCTTGATCTTCCTAGGTTTTGATCTCTCCTTCACCAAGATTGAGAGCTTCTTGCTCATTCTCCAGTGATGGATTCTCTAGGCCTTCCTCCTCCTCTTCATGATGAACCAACTGCTGGTCTACCAAATCTTCACCCTTTCCCTCCCCAAAAGTCACATTATCCATCCTTGGGTCCACTAAGCAGCAATCAACTTCCTCTTATTGCTATTGGAGCATTGCATTCAGGTATCTAAGCTCCTTTTCATTTATGATTACCAAATGTACTACATGATGAGAACCTCTCGCTCTACCCCTTGATCTTTGATTGATTCTGATACTACTATTTGTTCTTCAGTGAAAACTATCTCTACATTTTGAGGTACCAAGGGATTACGATTCGCCTCATTTCTCCTTCACTCAAAGTTTTCTTATTTCCTAAATTGATAAGAAAGGGATTCGTGTCCAAGATTTTGACATGTTGAACGTATAACATGTAAGTTTTTATATTCAATCGTCCATATTTTAACATAAATTTAATAACAAATAGAAATTCTTTATCTAGAGAAACAATGACACATAATCTGATAAATAATAACCTTCGTTTATATTTGTGAGCGAATTCAAGGTAACGCGCTGACCAAAAAGTTTGATCTGAAATGAAATTTTGTGGAAGTTTGCCTTGAATAGATCGCTAAATTGGATTTCCCGAATTCCATTTTCGAGGGATAAATTGTATTTCCTTATAGAAGAATTCCATTAAAATCCCGTGTAACATCATCATATGCCATACTTATATTATTATGAACACGTCGCACTAAAATAATTGAATACGAAGGAATAAGTGATAGCCAATTGTAAAACACTATATACATCGTAAACCATGTCATCACGTATAAATTAAAATAACTTGTCAAATTTTGAGATAATCTCTTACCATTGGAAGCTAGACAACAATTTTTAATAAACTCCTTGAAATGTACGAATCATTACTATTCCCAATGATAAGGTTGTTAAGTCATATTTTTAAATTTTTTTCTAAATTTCACATTTTTTTTCAAATGGGCTTAAACAGTTTTATTATTCAATAATTCCCATATAAAGTATCGTAAATGACGGAAAAACACACACATGCGTATGTACATGCGCGCACACACACCCAAGTTTTATTAGAATTTCATTGTATGATACGTCTAGTTCAAATAGATTTAAAAAAAATTTACTCAACATTGCCCATATTTGCTTTAATAAATCAATGTCATCAAATTTTTTATTGTATCTACAAATTTTTTTGATTGCAATTTAATACAAATAATTATACATAGATCCATGACTCATATGATGATCAAATTTAGTTTACAAACTTAAGTATATATATATATATATATATATATATATATATATATATATATATATATATATATATATATATATTTTAAATTTCAATTATAGATAATTAAATTCACAAAAAATACTATCCCCTGAGGCTGCTACAACATAATTGACATCTCAATAAAATATGTGTTCTTCCCTAGAACTCTATCCAGAAGATCACCTAAGAAACTAATACAAACATAATGATTAATCCATAACAACAGTAGTTTTTTGAGCATTGAAAGGAACCTACTATTATAAGTAATAGTTAATAGATTTGGAGAACCTAGTTGCAACACCACTCAAAATTAAAAGTTGAGTTTTAGATGAAAGCTTAAGTGATTCCTTGTAATCAATTTTACTGCACAGATCGAATATTTTTTTTGTTATACTTGGTGCTACGTGGATAAAATATGAATGAAATTCAGTATTATTACACCCAGAGGCATTCCTATAATGACATTTGAGAGGTGATCAAAGGATGCAATGTTATGAGTGCATTCACTTTTAATTAATAGCTAATATGATAAAAAGTAAAAAAATAAAATAACACAACTAATGCAATCTTATAAAAAAATTTAAAACATTTAAATAAAAATTAAATATATCAAATAAAAAACACATAAATCAATTAGAAAAAACCCGAAGGAAGGCAATGATTGAAATATGAAGCATAGAGGGAAAAAATGTAAGATTTTTAACACTACATAATAAATTTATTTTATTTTGTGTTAAATTTTGGATTATTTATATATTATTTAGTTATAAAATATGAAAAAAAGTAAAAATCAAATATATATAGTATTATGTTTAACTAAAAGTAAAAATATTAAATATAAATTATCATCCACCAGCTTATGTTTATATATTTTAATAAGAAAACACAAATTTAACAGTTAAGGTTGTGGTCACTAAATTTATTATTAATATAATCTACCATTTTATTCATGTTCTAGTTGTAAAATACAACAAATAAATGTCACAATAAAATAGATATAATATTATATTTAACTAAAAGAAAGAAAATTATATATAAATTACCATCCACCAACTTATATGTAGTGTTTTGATAAGAAAACACTGATTTAACAATTAGGGTTGTGGTCATAAATTTTATTAATAACATAATCTACCATTTTATTACGTTGATTTATTTTGGTATTTATAAGTTAATTCTTGTTTATATATATATGTTTATATGTTTGCATAATTAAGATTGATAACCTTCAAGGTAGATTGAATGGTTGATGTGTTACTTTCAGCGTAAGCATTTAAATATTTTCATTTTCATAATTTTGGTTCTACAAGTGTGGATTTGATATTATTTTAATTATGCAAGTGTGATTTAAGATTAATTTTATTCTATAAGTGTGAATTTGAATTTAGTTTAAGTAAGTTTTGTAGCAGTGTGTGATCATTTCTAGATTCCTCAATTAAGTTTAGATTGGGTTTTTTATATTTTATGCAAGATTGTTTCCCTTTAGGATTAGTTTAAGAGTTATAGATAGACATAAATCAATATAACATCAAAACCTCTCAAAAATAGTACTATTAACCTGAAATCAATAAAGTGCCTTACTGCAGATAGCTTTAGACACTGCCCTGGTAAGAACTAACACCAACATAAGTTGGTTAAATAGAGGGGTAATAATGACACCCATCATTTTTGGCACTATTTTCGAGGATACTTTCAAGTGTTATTAAGGTAAACACTTAGGCTAACAGTCCATAAAACATAAAAAACACAAAAATAAAATAAAATCAGTCTCTTGTCAAAATCAAGTATATGAATAGGATAGGGGATTCACATGATAAGTTTATTAAAAAATATTATGATCCTTTACAGGAAATAATTAAGCTTGATTTAGATAAAACAAATAGATTTTAAAAAGAGATAAGTGTATCTTTCAAAAATATCTCTAAAGGACCATAAGAATCTTCTTATGTAAAAGTTAAAATTGTAGACACTGAATAACTAGAATCCCTTCCTCTCAATAGAAATCTATTTGACATGGGATAAAACCTAGGCCATGTGGAGAATCCTCATAAGAATGCTCCTGAGAGGACTTTCTCTTATCCTATTTTATTTGAAGATGATGACTGACCAACAATGAAAAAATATTTCTCCATCCACTCTACCTACCTTTAGAAGTTTATCCACTAAAGACTCATATCAATTTATTTTTGAGTTCAAGGTCCTCTATTAGACTTATTAATACACTTCAAAGAGCCAAAAGATGAAGCTATTTCCTTCTACTTTGAAGGAAGGAGCAATAAGGTGGTTCATGGACCTAAGAGGGAACTCTATTCACACTTGGAGAGAAATGGAAACACTATTCTTGGATAAATATCAAGATTAATTTAGGGTCAGGGATATTAAAGAAGAATTTTTCAAAATCAGACAAAATGAAGATGAGAAACTTGAATATTACTTATATCGATTTGTTTTTTCTTAACAGATGTGGTTATGAACTACTTGAAGAAGTGATCAAAAATATTTTCCTTAAAGAATTGGATGATTCTTCTAGGGATTCTTTGAATCTTATGGAGAAAGGATATATTACTAAATTAGATTTCCAGGAAATCACATGGTTATGAACTAACTACTTTAAAACAAAACCTAGCAGTAGAAAAGGGAAACTAGGGAAATCTGGTGATGTGAGCCAACTCATGGAATAACTATCAAACTTAAAAATAGACATACTGGTTTAGCTAAATTTAACATTGGATGGATTGCAAGCCAAGGATAAATCTAATATTGAACCATTGGATATTTATTACCTAAAATGTAGATTGAAATATGCACTTAGTCTTATAGATAAAACTAAAATATATGGAATATGTGATGCCAAGGATCACGACATAAATAATTATAGTCATCTCACTAGCCTAAAAAATTAGTTAAAATAAAATGCACAAATCATAGAAGAAATAAACTATGTTCAAAGACAAAGAAATACCTCATAACAAAATCAATAGTTTGGCTCAAGAATTCCTTTTTCACAATGGCATGCACCTATACAAATGTGGATTATACCACCATGGTGTACCCATGAATGGATTCCACAACATTAGATGATGTCGTAGCCTTTTCAACAAACATGGATACCTTAAGGTCATCATCAACCATGGACAAATCAACACTAGAATTATTGTCCACACTATAACCAACAATAATAAAGAAGGTATCCATAATAACAACAACAATAATTAATGGATCCTCAATGAAATCAAGAAACCCTTATATAACAAGTAAATCAACCTCAACTACCTACTTAGCCAGTAACAAATACAAAAAATAGACAAATATTTGTAAATGAATAAGGTGAAATGATGGGGGTAGAAGATATTGAATGTGTATACATTCATCTTAGATCTAAAAGAATAGTGAAATAACATCAGATCATCATCATAGAAGTGTCAAAAGAGAAAATAAGTCCACAGACTCAACCAAAGAAAGAAGAAGAATCTAAGGAGGAAACTAGAAAAATAGAGGAAATCATTATAACTACTCCATCTATTCCTTTTCTAGAAAGATTGAAGGAAGTAAAAAACAACAAAGAATCTAAATTGATCCAATAACTTAGAAAATTAAACATAGAGATTCCATTGTTAAAAACCATTAGAGAAATTCTAGAAGTAAATAAGGTGGTCAAAAGTTTATATATCAAATTAATTGGTAAAAAAAGACAATATCCTAAGACCATACAGGTTGATGGTAAGATTGCTAATTTATAAGCAGGTAAGTTTCTTTTGCCTAAATATGGAGACCCAAGAAGCCTTATCATTTCTATAAAAAAAAGACAACATGAGATACCAAATGTATTGGTAGACTTAAAAACTACTATTAATGTAATAACTATGGACACCATGCAAAATATCTCTTTGAAGGACATGCAACTAACCACCATAATCTTATAGATGGAATATCATTCCACTACTAAACTATAATGTGTCATTGAAAATATAACGTTGACAATAGAGTCATGGGAATATCTTGTCAACTTTATTTTCCTTCAACCTAAGAACATACAGATTGGATACCCATTGATTTTAGGAATACCTTGGTTAGCAATTATAATAGAATTGATTTATTTTATATCAGGATATATGACCACCTCAAATGGTCTTAAAGTAAAACAATTTTTTTTATATCCACCTGTTTAACCACTAATCAATATTATGAAATAATTGTGGGTTGACCAATTTGATGAAAAATATGATATCATCTCATCTCTAGATATGGTTACAATCATTGATCATGTTGAGGAAGTATAATATGAATTATTAATAAGTATTAGAATAGCTACATATCTTGATAGTCCAGTTATAGATCTTGACAGTGCAACTACGGATCTTGACAGTCCAGTTATAGATTGCAACATACTAGATATGGATTTGAACAAAAGATATTTTCAAGATAGAAATTCATATTCTTATGATCATTAATCCTCTTATACCTCTTATAACATACTATATGACCATAAGGACATTCAAAATAGTTTGATGCAATGGGCATATGAATACCAGAACTCATTTCTAACAACCTTCCATTATCGTTTAGCTGGAGTCATTCCCATATGAGATAAGGTTGTCAAAGATGCTATTACATTTCATACATTGATACCACATCTTTGTCCTCTCAATTCATTGATGAGTGAATTCAAAAAAATAAACTCTTCCTATCTAGGCACTAAAAAAATTATAGTAGCACCATGGAAGATACTCAACATAAATAGTTGGTTGACAGATGATTAGGAATGAAAGTTTTTGATGTACTTAGAGATCATACTCAATATTTTTCTTGGGAATATCAAGACATGAAGGGAATCAATCCAAGTGTATGTAAACACCATATTTACACAAAGAACATTAAGTCAGTAAGGCAACCTCAAATAAAAATTAATCCTGCCTTAAGAAATATTATAAAAACTAAAATTAAAAAGTTGGTTCAAGTAGGATTCATTTATTCTATTTCTAGCAGCCAATGGGTTTATCCCTTAGTAACTATTCCCAATAAATATGGTAAATAGAGAGTATGTGTAGATTATAGAGACAAGGCAACAATGAGAGATTATTGTTCTCTACCCTTCATTGATCAAGTACTTGACAACTTAGCTAGAAAAAGATACTTTTCTTTATTAGATAGATTTAGTGGATACAACCAAATACAAGTGGCACCAGAGGATCAAGACAAAAAAAACTTCACTTGTCTATAGAGAAACTTTTCCTATAGAGTCTTACCCTTTTGATTTATGCAATGCACCTGCCACTTTCCAAAGAGTAGTCGTAGCCATATTTTCAAACTTGACCAATGATTGTGTAGAGGTTTATATGGATGATTTTACTATTTATGGAGAGTCCTTTGATGAAAGTTTAATAAATCTTAAAAAATTACTACAAATATTTGAGGATCACCATTTGTCACTAAGTCATGAAAATTGTTTGATTATGGTAGAAGAAGGCATAGTTTTAGGACATCATATTTTTGCAAAAGGAATCCAGGTAGATCTAAAGAAAGTTAAAGTCATTTTAAAACTTGCCTATTCTTCAAAATTAGATTGACGTTAAGATTTTTTTAGAACATGTAGGGTAATACAAAAGGTTCATAGAAGACATTAGCAAGATTATTGCTCCAATGTTTGCTTTGTTCACAAAGGAGAGCAAATGAGCAAATTTGTTTGGAATTTAGCCTGCCAAGAAGCATTTGAAACCATCAAAGAAAAGCTCAGTACTACACCATGCTTAAGAGGACCTAACTAGTCACAACTATTCTATATTTATACTAATGCATCTAATCATGCTATGGGATCTATTTTGGGATAAAAAGATGAAAATGGACATATGTATGCCATATACTACATAAGCAAGAACTTAACTTCAATTGAAAGAAATTATAAAACTACTGAGAAAGAATTCTTTGCTATAATTTATGCCATAAATAAATTTAGACACTATATTACTGGTTATAAATTTTTTGTATATACTTGATCATACAACTATCAAGTGTTTGATGAATAAGCCAATAGTAGGAGGAAGAGTTATCAAGTGGCTATTATTGTTAAAGAAATTTGATATAATAATTATTAACAAACCAAAAAAATTCAATGTGATTGCTGATTTATTTTTCCATATTGCACAATACAAATGAAGAAGAACCTATAGAAGATAATTTTACAGATGAACAACTATTTGTTGTTTCAGCATAATCACCTTGGTTTGATAATATAGAAAGCCTTCTAGCTACATGGAAGTTTCCTTGTTAATGTACCAAAAAAGAAAAAAGTGTTTAATTAAAATCAATTCTTCTTATAAATAGATTAATGGTATACTATTTAAACTTGGACATGATCATGTTTTCCACAGATGTGTAAAGGAGACTAAGATGTATGATATAATTCATGCATGTTATGATGAACCTAGAGGAGGACACTATTGAATGAAAATAATGATACATAAAATCTTTGGAGCTAGATATTTTTGGCCAGCCCTTCATAAGCAGGTAAAGACATGTTTGGCAATGTGATTCATGTTAAATAATGAGTAAATGTACATTATCCTCTAGGATGCCTATTTATCCACATGTAGTTCTAAAACCTTTTGAGAAGTGGGGTATGAACTTTGTTGGGCCCATAGGTCCATCCTCACAAGGTAAATATTACTTGTTGGTATGTATAAAATGTGTATACAAATGGACTGAAGTATAAGCTCTCTCTTCTATAAGAGAGGAAGCAGTAGCAGACTTCCTTTATTCCAAGATTATGTAGTATTTTGGAGCACCAAGGGAGATAGTATCTGATGAAGGGCCATAATTCATGTCTAATATGATCCAAGCATTCATGGATATCTACCAAGACAATCACATGAAATCTTCTCCATGTCATTCTTAAGCAAATGGACAAGTAGAAGTCACTAATAGAGAACTGAAGAATATCCTTACCAAGATAGTCAGTAGCAGTCAAAAGAATTGGTCAGCCAAAATTCTATAAGTTGTTTGGGCATACAACACTATGTGGAAAACTACTACTAGTTTTTCACCATATGAATTGGTCTACGGTAAGAAACCTATCATTTCAATTGAATTTGAAATGTAAACTTTGAGGACTACATTATAAGTGGGAATTGATTTGGATGAAACACAAAAAAAAGAGTGTTACAATTGAATAAATTAGATGAGATGAGGACAAAAGCCTTGCAACAAACAAAGATGAAATAGTATCAAAGGAAGAAATGGTATGACTTGCATATCAAAGAAAGGCAATTTAGAGAAGTAGATTGGGTATTTTTATATGATTCTAAATATCAACATTTCAAAGGTAAGCTCCAAACTAGATGGTTAGGACCATTTTAGATAGCAAAGTTTTTTGATAAGGGTTCAGTACAATTATTACATATAGATGGAAATCAGAAAACACTTCTTGTTAATGGATATCAATTGAAACTATATTAGAATCCTTCCAGCAAAGAAGAATTTATTTAGTTAGTAAAAAATGAGTTTGGCACCATGGAAGAACTCAAATCTTCCATGGTAAATGATTTTTGAAGATGAAATTGCCCTGATTAAAGGGAGTGGATTCTCCTCTTCTATATATATATATATAATAAAAATATTTTGGTATATTATTGATAGTTATGTTCAGAAAAATAGTTCGTTGGCTATTCATACACTGAATAATGAGCCTTTATTAGAAAACTAGCAAATAGTTGGTCAAGGGCAAAAAAAACAAAAAATAATAAAAATAAATCATAATATGTGTGTTAAAAAATTTAGTTGGTTTCAAAGCATTAAATTTAATGTTATTATCTAATGTACTATTTTCATGACTAATTCATGTAATTTTATTTGTTAGAATAGGTAAGGAAGATTATTAAGGATAATATTATGATTTTTAAGGTAGAGTATTTTTTTTTCTAAGTGTTAGTTGTAGATGTCTAAAGTTGCATGCATTTTCTCAAACCTATTGGAATACAAAAAATTCATAAAGAGATATAAGAAGAGCATTATATGATGTCAACAAAAGGTCATTTCAAAAAGTTATATTTTGAAACCTCAAAACATGAGCTATAGGTAATATTCCTTCCATCCATAATGTAATTCATGATGACACATCATTATAATCATATTCCATTTATGAAAAACAAAAAGTGAGGGTTTAAAGGATTTGATGGCAAAATGATTTTGAAAAGTTATAAAAAGGAAAAGAGTATGCCATCATCATTTCAAATTGATGTTGTTATCATTAATTGGCATGATTTGAGTGTTTTCTATAGTTTAAATCCTATGGAGATATTATTATTGTTCATTCTACATTAGAGTTTGTTTTCCTTTGATAAATAGAGTAAAGGATTGACTGTGTCCTATGCAAGTTTAGAATGGAGTTAAAGAACAAATATGAACTAAAAAATGCAAGCAAACTATTAAAGGACAAAACTAGTAAAAGAGATACTGGTAGTACCCAGATGGCTTAGGTTCTTTCTCAAATTTTAGGGATTTGATGAGGCATTGGTAACTGAATTCAACCTCCACCTGAAACCTGACTTCACCATGGTCTAAGGTGTTCAAATACCCTTCTCCATGTAGGTCCTTAGTGAATTTTTAGGAATTTTAGATGAAGGTGCACTAATAGTAGGAAGATCTTCATTTAGTGATTTCATCATGATTTTTAGTAGTAAAAGAGAATAAATACTAGTCTGTGTAGAAGATGTCAAATGAAGAATCAAGGGTGTTAATAGAGAATCACTACCTAAACCATAAAGGTTAATTTCTTTTTGGCTTATAAAATATTTAACATGTGAAGGGAAATGTAATGTGTTGAGTTGTATGGTGTTGAGAATTTTAATTCACTTGAGATATGGTGCTTAGTAGCCTTAAAACAAAATAAATTTTCCCTCATTTATCTTGAGATATATTTAGATTGTAGCCATGAGGTATTTCAAAAATCCCTCTACCATCCGCCATCATGGGTTAATTTAACTCATTATCCAACATCACTTTTTTCAACAAGAAAACAAAATGGAAGCTTGGGATACCTTTCATGAAGGAAAAAGAAGAAAACCCCCTAAACTTGCTAGGCAGATTCATTTTCACATTCATGCTTCAAGTTAAAAAACCCCACCTAGATTTTTTCCCAAATAAATTACCTCTAAAACCACTCGTAACACAAGATCCCCAGATATAGCTATTCTATTACAAATCCTATGTCCTCCTTGTATAGTCTCACCCCTTGAGACAACAAGCAAAAAATTGAGACTTCAACCTTCTACCAGAATCCATCAACATATTCCTCATGCTTATCCTATTCAAGAACCCATTTAGATTGTTAAAAATGAGTCCTTTGTAGACCCTGGCTCCAAGCTAAAAACTCAAGAAACCTCACATACAAAAAACCTTCCTCCTCCTAAGAGAAGAATGAAACTAATCCTAGTTGTTGATTATGATGAGATAATTATTATAGAAGCCCTGGACAACTTGAGGTAAAACCCCACTACCACTTTTAGTGAATCCTAGACTAGAGAAGAAAAAGAATTCCCTCTCCCACAAAAAGACTTTGCTGAAACCATCCCTAATGAGATTATTACTCCCTCTACACAACAAATAAGGGATAAAGGGAAGGACCCAATGAATGAAGAGGAAGGACAACCTTCAAAGGAGGTAATAGATATGGAACTACAACATGCTCTAACATTATCCTAGCTAGAAGCCACTGTTAAACAAAATGCAAATGATATATCTGAACTAATTTCTACATGTCAAAACAAAGATTTTATGATTTCCCATTTAATTAAACAACTTAAAAATATGGAAATATAATCCCTGAAGAGAGTGGATGATGTAGAAGATGAAATTATTGATGTATGGAGCTATACCAAGTCACTTGAGGATGAGAATATTTCTTTAAGGAGAAATCTTCTCAAATTTGAAATAGAAAATGCTAGACTAAGGACTCAAATAGGTTCTAGCTCTTCTAGTGTTCCTCCTAAGGTCATGATAGAACAAGGTTGTCAAACTATTTTTTCTATTCCAAATGTGAAAAAATCAATGGGAGCAAGTTTTCTCAGAACTTGAAGAGATGAAAAGACAAAATCACTTGCTTAGGAAGGAAAATCATCTTCTTAGAAAAGAGAAAAACCAAGTAAAAGAGGAGTTGACAAAATATTAATAAAAATAAGAATAGGTTAAATAAACTCTTTAATTTACCTGTCAGCTATGTGAAAAACTATTATCTTGTAGAGTCCCTTCTTCTGCATATAGTCTATTTTTACATGAAAAGTTATTTAGATGGTAAATATTGTAGATATTTTATAATTTACCACATGAAATAAATACCAGTGATGAATTCATGATAGTATTTACAAATGGTACTCTTGACAGACAATATCTTCTTTGTTAATTCTACTTGTGTCACATTATTCTAGGCAATACAAATGATTTTTTGGTAAACCTATTTTTGGGAGAACTTTAAATGAGAGCTCTCTTGTCTGCATATAAAAATTAGATTTCTTGGGAGGATCAATATGATGATCACAATAATATTTTAAAAGATGTTTTATGCATCAGGTCTTAATTTAGTGATGCACAATATATATTATAAAAATTTCACAATTTTTATCAACAACCCAGAGTTCGTGATCATTATATTTATACCTAATAGGATGGCATGCTTAGTTTTAAATTGTTTGTTCAACACAATTTTGATGATGTAGTGGTTTCTTGTAAATAATGTTAGCATATGTTACCAGTTCCCTTGAGATGAAGAGAAGTGTTGTCACTCACTACTATTCAGTGTACACTTAGAAGGGATAAAGTCATTGTGCAAATAATTTTAGATGTTCTACAAAAGGATGGAAGGAGTCCATGGATAGGGATGAGGTTTAGACCATCCTTACTACTTTCCCCTATGTTCTCATGGTAGAATGCAAGATCTCACTCTAAGGAATAGTTTGTAATTTGGATCCACTTTGTACAAATGGATATGGGATTCACTCCTCATCATCAAAGGATAATCCAAGATCTATATTCCATCTATGACTTGAGTCTTAAGCTAGAATAAATAGTTCATCAATCTGAATATTAAGGATAGTAGTTTGCAAAAGGGATTTACAAAAGGTAAAGTGTGGGATAGATGATGAGTCCATAAAATGACTAATTATTGCTATAATTTATGACCTTAAATATGTTAAGTGGTTGAGTATTATATGTATTCTTGGTATTTATAACAAGCATAAGGTATGAAATATATGCTTTAATCTATGCAAATTCATGTAAAGTCTAAGTCTATCCTATTTGCATTATGTTTTGACCATTTTTATGTTTTAGGCTTCAAATTTTGATATGTACAGGCAATAGTAGTATTAATGTGAGTTTTGAAAAGATTTTTTGAAGACAAGGATGATCCAAGAGAAAGAACCAATCATCTAAGACCTAGTTATAGATTCTAAATCTTGCTATGGATTTCACCAGTCATCTATGGATTTCATTAGTTAGCTAAGGATTTTGATAGTAAGATATGAATTTCATCAGATAGCTATGGATTTCAATAATAAGCTACCAAATTCATTAGTTTTATTATGGATTGACTCAGTTTGCTATAAAATTGATCATAACATGTTTCAAAGGGTTTAAATAGCTTCTTCACCTTATTCACGACAATATGAAAGACTCTTTTTGACATTTCTATTTTTATTCATATATATAAATAGTTTTCTATTTGTGTTTACTCATTCATTTTTGGAACTTGTTATTCTAGGTTGCAACACTAAAGATAAAAGATATGCATATCATATATGTATGGATTTGGTCACTGGATATAGTTAGGTGTGGTAGTTGTTATCTGATATGGATCTTTTGATTACTTAAATATCTCATTACAATGTATTTATATTCTAACTATATCTCCCAATCTCTCTAAAATATCTTCATGTTTCAAATTAGTCAAGTTATTACCTAAAATGTAGGGATAAATAGTTTCTTTGCATAGAATAAATAGATAGATCCATGATTGGATCTATAACATATACACATACATATAGGGATATTATAATTTTTGTATGAAATACAAGAGAATTACAACAATTTATTTCTCAATTCATGTGTTGAAGAATATCTTACAACTAAGTTGATTCAAACCTGAATCTAAGGGTTAGCAAGGGCCCACTCCCCAAAGAAATAAGAGATTTATTTTGGTATTTATAAGCTAATTATTATATATATCAATATATATATATATATATATATATATATATATATATATATATATATATATATATATAACTAACCTGGAGGGTAGATTAAATGCTTGATGTGTTACTTTCAGTATAAGCATTTAAATATTTTCATTCTCATAATTTTGATTCTTCGAGTGTGGATTTGATATTATTTTAATTTTTCAAGTGTGATCTAAGATTAATTTTATTTTGTAAGTGTGAATTTGAATCTAGTTTAAGTACGTTTCGTAGTAGTGTGTGATCATTTCCAGATTCTTTAATGAAATTCAAATTATTTTTTATATATTTTATGTAATATTTTTTCCTTTTAGAATTACTTAAGGATTTAGAGATTAACATGGATCAGGATAACATAAAAACCCTCAAAAAATAGTATTATTAACTTAATCAATAAAATGCCTTACTAAAGATAGCTTTAGACACTACCCTGGCAAGAATTGACACCAACATAAGTTGGTTAAATGAAGAGGTAATAATGACACCCATCATTCACCATCCCTATGTTTTATGTGAACGATATTTTACAACCTTTTAAAAAAATTCAACCTCTCCTCATGATATGTTATCTATTATGACCACCATGGAAGATTTGTAACATCAAGTGAATGCTCTTAAGTTATATGTTTCTTCTCATGAGGATCTTTTTGATGAGAATACATTATCTAAATAGCCTATTTCTTGATATGTGTTTGAATATCCTTATCCAAATAAATTTATCATGTCCTATTTATCCTTCTTTGATGGTCAAGGGGATCTTGTTATTCATTTGCATAATATATACACACCTTTGGACATTGGTCCCAAAATGAAAGCTTGTTATTAAAAATTTTCTATTATACTTTAACAAAAGGGGCTCTTGATTAGTTTTAAAACCTACCGGATGGTTCTTTATCAAATTTAAATAATATTGAGGATGTATTCCTATCACATTTTCACCAATTTACCTTTCCTAAGTTACCACTAGACATTTGCAAACATTGACACAAAGTGAGAATGAATCTCTACAAGACTATGTTATTCAGTTTATGGATGCTTTATATTCATTAAACTTTACACCCTCAAATTTTGAAGTATAATTTATATACATTAGGGGTCTTCTCCCTCCACTTAGAGAGAGAGAATTTCACAAGTGCTTTATTTCATTAGAGACTTTATATTGGGATGTGTATAAATTTTTATGTGCTCTAACCAATACACAAACTCAGTTACCTATTTTTACATCACCAACCAAGCATGCATAGACTCATGCTTCAAGGGAACCTAAACAATTTTATTGATTGTATTTTATTATAAATCTGACTATTGTCATTCCTTTCAAACAACTTTATTTACTAAGATATTATTTTCTAAAATTCCTAAAGCATATAAAAAATAAGAGACAATTTCAATCCTTTACCATGTGAAATAAAATAACAAAATACCCATGCTACCTTGTGCCCAATCATATTTTTCCTTATTTTTATCCATGAATTTATTTTCATAGTGCTATTAGACTCATTAGGTGAGAGCGTCTAAACTTATGTCATGATACCACAATGTTAGAACCTGTGTAGATTCCACTACTAAAACTACATAATTTTTTAAAGATAACAATTTTGAAAAACTTCTAAAATTTAGACTAATTGATGCTTTTAAACACTTATGAATGCACCAAAAACATAATCTTAGTGTTTATACATAATTAAAATTTATCACACCATAATTTTTATACTGAAATCTGACTATGTAGCTCATTAATGTCATTCATGGTAAATAATTGATATAAGCATATAAGTGTATACTAATTTAACCATAATTGTCCCTCAATGGAGTAAAAACGGAAAGATTATAAAATGGTTCAAAAATATGGAAAGGTACAAAAATGCATTATTTGACCATTAGATACAATAATGTAAAACACTTCATCCATAAATAATAATTATAATAAATGATGAATATTCACATGTGCTAACAGTCACTGCTATGTAAATGTTATCTAACAATTAGTTTAGTAAGAATGCGAACATCACACATGCAATCAAGGGAAATACAATAACTCAATAGTATAATATATCATAAAGTCATCACTCATTAAAGGATACAACTAAGTCTTTTACCATAAACATTTTAGTCACAACCTTTGTTGTTTAATACAATAATACATCAATATAATACTATTTTTAGCTACTTATAAATAACTAATGCAACATAAGTATAATAAATTTTCATGACCAATCAGCTCCTATATATCCATGAATAACAACTATTTATAGTTCTGTAAGTTATAAGGAGGGAGAACAAAATCAAGGTGCATTAACTCCAACCATAGACCATCATTATCCCACACAACCTCCAACTAAGAGTGGCTTTTCCCTTTATGAAGGGACAAATAATGGTAATGCAAACATCAATAACTCATAAAAAATAGTGTGCAGTACAATGAATATTACATGTAATATTCATACAGACCATGGAATACATCCTCTATCTAAATGACATCACACATGTATGTGAACAAAAAATTATAGTGGACAAACAATGTATACAACTATAAAATTACTTTGGCCAAATCTTTTCATTATAATTTTCAGACTTAAAATGAAATTAGGTAATAATCCACTATATCAAAACTCTCTACTAAAATACTTATAAATCATTTTCCTTCTCACTAATTAATGATGCATGACTATTAAAGAGGCTCCTTGCCTATCTATCATCATCCCTTAATGAGAAAAACAACTAATTGGTACAAATCACATTCAACATTAATCATAACACAATAATATCAAATATTTCAGGGTGATCTTCATCAACCAAATCCAATAAAAAAATATTCACATAAAAAATTACAAAAAAATTACAAACTTAATCATCCTTCATATACTGCCATCCCGTAAATACGCTATAGGATTTTAGCATATAAGACTTACAGTTTAGAATAGTCCATTCTATCATACATTACTGAACTATTACATAGATGTTATTTACTCAAAGGATACAATAACCATAAGGATCTATATCCTTTACATTAACCAATGATGAATGATGTTTAATAAGGCCTCCTGCCTGTCACTCACCATCTCTCAACGTGAGGGACAAACAAGTATTACTCCACGTGAAAAAAAAACTAGCCCGTTTAAGGTTCACACAACCATTAAAAAAAAATATAGTATCGATTTCAAATTTTCATTCATAAACCCATAGATAGTAAAAAAACAATGTATTCAACTCACAACGTCAAGATTATATGTTTACTATGAAATGATCATGATGACACCATATCGTGATACATGTAAGGTCATATTGCCATACTTGGCTTTTCATAATAATTATACATCATTCATACATTATTATTAACATAATCAACAAGTTCCGTGTTTGTCTCAAAGTTTAGTTCACTTCATTCGTAAAAGAATAGATTACATAATATCCTTTCTGAACCATTTGAAAAAAGACAATGTAAACCAATTCAATCATAACTTTTATTATTTTTGAAAGCCATTCAAACCCCAAGCATTTCAAGTCCAAGGAGAAATATAGTTTTTACTACAGTATGCGATTACATCCTAATATAATTTAATTATGAAACAAAAATAATCAAGATTTAAATCCCTTTTAAACACACATCATTATTATATTTAACTCATATTACACCATTCAATGCATTATTCAGTTTCCAATGAATTATCTATCCATATTAACAAGACATTATTTTCTAAATGCAAGGACTATGAACAAATACTTCCTCTGTTAGCGTAAGATAAACTTAAATACCTGTTGTAATTCTCTTTAACAAATCTAATGCCATTTAGTGGAACTTATATAGTAGTGTTAAACTAGAATATGCCATCTATTCCACTCCATGAATCTTAAAACCATCCACATTGAATTATTCCTCAACATTTCCCAATTAACGTTTAACAATATCTAAATGACATACTCTAACTTGTTACATTTTGTAATTAGGCTTGCAGATGGTTATTTAACCACCTACGGACCAGCTTACTAACTTGTCATGAATAACACTCATTATATGTATAGTTTTAATGGTTAGCATTAGTATATTTTTTATCTTATCTGTATTTAGATAATTGCATATATGTGTTAGTTAAGATTTATGATTAGGTGATTAATTTTGTGTGATTGTGTTGTAAATGTTATTGTGTTTTCATGATGTGTTATTCTATTCATGATTGTTAATATTTTAAAAAATGTAAATTTGCATCAATTGTGTTGGTAATATCGTATGTAGGCTAACCACCTTGTCTTAGTAATATTAGTCAGTTATTTTTATGATATCAAGAATATCATTATGTGACTTAACTAATGACAAAAGGATATAAATAACCTAGATAACGTAATGATAAAAACAAATACGTTATTACAATTTGGATTTGAATACTAAAAAACTAAAAAATTCACTAAAAATACATTGTTATAATATTTTCCTCTCTTAAAAATAAAGTATTCAAGTGAATTGAATCTTCTAATGATGAATTTAAATGATGGCTTAAAATGTTCATAATAATATAGAATTGATCTCAACATATTAAATTAAATGATACCAAAAGTTTAAAATTGTTGAATATAATTCTTAATATATATTTTTCCTTGATTTTCTAAATTTCTAACATAATTATCCGTCAAGTTATTACTCAATTGTAATGTCAACTCTTTTACAAATGTAAACTATATGATGATACAAAATTTCTTTTTATTTTAATCACACAACCATTGTTATCAAATTAATTGATTTTATTACAATTATAAAAATGCCATTGAAACATTATTCATGCATGGGACTATGTGGGAAGAAGGGGGTAAAAAAAGAAAACTCCTTTCAAAATTTTGCTTGCCGATTGAATTAGAATTTGTCATGCCCTGATCTTGAGCTTTATTAAAATCTGCAATGTATTGATTTGACACAATAACGGAATCAAAATTTTTATCCAAAGATACACTAGGAGTGGTATAATCGTCGTTCTCCTTAGCCTCCTAGTTTTTTGGTGCCCCTGCCAACCTTTGACTAGAGACTATCCATAGAAAAATGTCCTCAGGTGTGACTAAAGCACTCGAAAAGATGGTTGCTACACATATGATCGTGACAGCTGCTCGAAAATGAATCAAATGATTGTCATATTTTCTAAGGGTGGAAACCCCTTAAACCGTGCAAATCTATACTATATTTTGATAGCCTTGAAAAGATGAATATAACAATGATTGTGATATATCTTGAGCGTGTAAAATCTTGAGTTTATATTTTTTTATGTAATAATAAATCAATAATTTCTTATTAAAAAAGTGGTTACTCACCATGCTATTCGTTTCAAATTTAACGTAAATTAAAATAATCTCATCAATTCTAAACTTAAATTTCGTAGCTTAAATGGTGTTTCTGTGAAGGCGTAGGTATGGTATAATAAGTTTGAAATATGAAAAGGTTGAACGACCATAAATTTAAACACAATAAATTCTTTTTGTTCATATGAGTCTCATTTGATCATCAAATTCAAATATTAAGCATTTATCAAAGAAAATTCTTGGAGCAATTTCTGTCATTATGAATGTTATTATTATTTTTAGTTTACTGTATTACAATTTCTTAGTATATTTTAAAGGGTATTAAAAAAAGTCAAACATTAATGATTTATACACATACCCAAAAGAAACTATTATAAAATCTATTCTTGAAATATATTTTTATTTTAGACATTAAAAAATTGAAGTGTGTTTATTCAAGAAAAGGCAAAATTTCAAAGGTAGGAGAAAAACATCATAAACCCGAATACATAAACATTAAAAAGTTAAAATGTGTTCATTGAAAAGAAAAGGCAAATTTTCAAAGGTAGGGGGAAAACATCATAAACTTAGATTGTATATTTATTGTATTTGAACATGACCATTAATACAATCCTAACACAAGGAAAAAACGTTCATGTATCAACACTAATACTTTAGATTGAAATGAAATATTTAAATTCTTATAGGCTAAGATCCTTGTAGTTTGTATTGAAATTATTATATAACTAATGCAGATTAAAAACATTAGAATGAAATTCAATCTATGGCATGAAAAAGTTTATAATAATCAGTAAAAAAATTAGAGTAGAATAGAGAACCACACATTATAGGTGAAATCAAGAGAGCGCACACACAATGGGAATTCTCCACAATATTTAAAATAAAAAAAAATATTTACAATATAACTATTAAATAATCAATACTACTTTTATATACTAGAATATGGATATATGAGCTACATTTAATCGAATTAGGATGACTAATCTAGTTAATTTGAAATATTTTAATTATCAAGAAAGTAATTCAAATTTTATGAACATCATAAGACAACCAAACATATTCCAAGACACCAATTAGGCTAAGGGAAAAGCATGCCCCATTCAAATAGGCGTTATCCTCAACATTTAACATATGTGGATGATTCGAACAAAAGTTTATTCTCATGTTGCATACTTCCTAACAAGTTATTTGAATTCAAAATATATTATGTGGTCATCCTAGTCTATCAGTGATTCATGTGTGTTTGAAAAATCACTTTTGGTTTTAAGATGATTATTTTGTCTTTATCAATATTTGTTGACTCTAAATGAGTTTGAATACTACACCTAATGTATTTCTTGAAATGGGAAATATGAAAGAATGGATATATTTTTGATAACTTGGATAAATCTAATGTCTATTACATGTTTTTTAATCCTCTATAAGATCTAATAAAGACTATAAAACTTAGGTGATTTTGTTTTTAAATCATTTTTTGAACATTGTCATAAGTAAAGTTGATATAAACATCTATCTTGTGGAGGCCATAATTTTTGACATATGAAATTGTTTGAGCTTTCATTCATGTCAAAATGAATATCTCAAAGAGGATAATTCATTCATAACCCAATACATTAGTTAGAGTCTATTCCCATATATTTCAAAGGCTATAAGTGACCATCTAAGGGTCTAAAATTATATTCTAATACTTTCATCATTTTTTTTTTAAAATTTTAAAAATTATATATCTTTGAAATCAGCTATGAATTTGAGCTGAAATTCACCTAACATCACATATTTTGGGTGTAGGGGATAATTAAAAAATGCTAAGTCCATTTAAGCTTGCATTTAAAAGTTATTAAAAATAATAGAAGCTAAACTTTCAAGAAAAAGTCACTAAAAATAGTAGCTACTAAAAATAGCAAAATCACTTAAGTCTAGGTAGTTTTTTTTTAAAAATTTATATAGCTTCTTCTTAAATTTTACATTTCAACTCTGATTTTCAGTTGAGATTTATTTAAGCACACTTATTTAATGCATTTGGTTCATTCATGAAGAATCAATAAATTTATGAAGAATCAATAAATGTACATTTACAAAATTATGAGTAAATTAAGCCTATTGAAATTTTTATTTGATAGTTTTTGGTTTCATCACAATTTATTTATACAACTATAACCTTAGAAAATACGAATCTCATAATTGAAAATTTTGTTCACCCATTGTTTCCATCAGTTTGTTCCATCTCTAGATTCAGTTTGAGACTACAAAATTTATCTTATTTTTGGTAATTTATAAATTATATTTTATTAATTATTGGTTTCAATTTCATAAATTATATGATGGATGATGGGTGGTAACCATACAATGCCCATAAATAGGCACATTATAAAATAAGTATGTGTAAATTTTAAAATATTGTATTTAGAACTTGGAAATGTTGATCTTGAATTACACTTATCCTACATGATTTATGCACCTTCAAAAAACTCTTATTCACCATTATCATACACCTACATACTAGTTATGAGTCTGATCTATTATATGATTCCACTAGTTAGGTATTGAAATATTTCATTTTATGCCAAATCAATTTAATTTCTTATTCAACTATCTCCATCCTACCATATTTACATTATTATTTACCAGAAACTAACATTAGACTCAGATAATAACATCAATGGAATTATCTTGAGGCTAAAACTACCATCCTTCACCTAACAATGACTATTTTTTAAAATCAAATCATTCCCATATGTTGGATCTGTTATCATACTAAACTTAATTGATTTATTCATCAAACGAAGAGAAAAATAAATACACTACAATTCAAGTGAAAATAGGAGGGAACTCCAAAGGATCTGGGCAGAGACCTATCAACAACTCAAAATAATAGAATAATTCTAATTAATATAACTATTTTAATCATCTATGCTAACATTCCCCCCTTATTACATTATTTTTTCAAATGTACCCACTAAATAACTCAAATTTCACCTTTCTAATAGATTTGGTGAATATATCAATTATCTATGCATCTGTTGGGCAGTACTGGAGTTGGATGTGGCAGTTTAAGACTTGCTCTTGAATGTAGTGACATTCAACCTCAATGTAATTGGTTTTTTCATGAAAAATAGGATTCTTCAGAATCTTGAACACACCCTGATTATCGTAATGAAGAATAGGTGGCTTCTCTTCACTAATGCCCATTGACAAGAATGCAATACAAACATATCACCTCACACATAGCTCCACATGCAACATGATACTTTACCTCAGTGGATGAGAGAGAAGTAATAGTTTTATTCTTATTGATCCACAAGATTTTTATAGATCCAAGGTGAAATATGTATCTTGACATTGAATTTCTATCATCAACAAATCTAGTGTAGTTTGAGTCAGTGTATCACTACAAGAAGAATTGAATATTATTCTTATATTCTAGACCAAACTGAAGTGTACCTCGAACATATCTCAAAACATGCCTTGTTGTAACATAGTGATATTTCTTTGGGAGAGATAGCTCACAACAAAACATATGTCTGGTCAAGTGTAAGTCAAGTAGATGAGACTCCCAGCGAGATGGCTATAGAGAGTTGCATCCACTTGAGGTGAGTCCTAAAATCAAGAGAGATGTGAACCTTTCTCCATTGGTGTTGAAAGAGGTTTACAATTTGACATTCTATACTTTTCCAGGAGTGTCTTGGCATATTTTATTTGGGAGATAAAAATGTGATTCTATTTTTGCCATATATCTAAGCCAAGACAACAATGGAGTAGCCCCAAATAAATCATGTTGAAGGATATTTTGAGGTCATTCTTCATAATATCATCATGATCTTTTGAACTTTTAGTGATCAGAAGATCATCTGCATATAAAATAAGAATGATAATTTATGTCCCTATCTTATTTATATACAAGTTAGAATTTGAGGGGCTATGGGTAAAACCATGCTATAAAAGCTGATAATCTATCTTAATATACCATGCCCTAGGAGCTTATTTCAGTCCAGATAGTGATTTGACAAGATGCCATACCTTTTTAGGATTCTTTTCATCAACAAATCCTTCTAGTTGGGTCATGTACACTTCTTATTTGAGAACACCATTTAGGAAATCACTCTTGACAACTCTAATGTTCTTGATATTCGTTGTGGGTGCAAAGGTCTCTTCATAGTCAATACCTTTTTTTTGAGCATATCCCTTTGCTAAAAGTCATGATTTATGCTTGTTAATGGATCCATATACCTTATATTTAGTTTTGAAAACCCATTTGTAGCCTATGGGTTTCTTTCCTATAGGAAACTGGATAAGTTCCCAAGTCTGATTATGCATGAGTGAGTCATATTCAACATCCATTACTTTCTTCCACTGAGGTTGACTTAGTGCTTCTAAAAAATTATCATGTTTAGAGCTTTCAACTATTTTACTCATGAGTGCAAAATTTACCTCATTTCTTGTTTGATTCCTTGTTCTAACTCTGGATGAAGTATTCTGGGGAGTTTACACATGGGAGTGTTTAATGGTGCTTTGTACCCATTTTGGATGGGAACTCTACTACTAATGTGAAGAAATGCTTTTCTGATCTGAATAACTACTTGGTGGATTTTCTAATTCTCTATGATCAACATATATCTCCCCTTATATCTCATCTTCTCTATGATAAGTCTCCTCATCATCCAACTTGAAGAGTAATTCGTGAGAGGTGGTTGGTGTTGATTCTTCTTTATACATCACTGAGTCAAAGGATAACTTGTCACAAACCACATCTCTAATTTCATAGATTTTCTTCATCTTAGGATTCTTAAGATGGTATGCTTTTGAGGTACCGCTATATCCCAATATGATACATGGGAGTGTTTTTGACTCGATTTTATTCCTCTTGTGAGCTAGGACATGCATATATGTTGTGCAATGAAACACTCATAGATGAGAAATCAATGGATTTTTACCACTCCATACCTCTTCTAGATTTTTATCCTTTAAAATTTTTGTTGGTGCCATGTTGAGAAGATAAAAAACTATCTGGATTGTTTCTACCCAATATCATTTCTCCAGCTTTGTTGTTGATAACATATAGTGAGCCATTTCCATTACTATGCAATTGTGTTGCTCAATATTGCTATTATACTAGGGTGTGTAGGGAGTAGTCAAATTCTATTTAATGCTTTATTATTTTAGGAATGATAGGAAACTCTTTGATGTGAATTTCCCCCTCGATCTGAGTAGAGGTGAAGAGGAGGTTGTCTGGTCTCCTTCACACCCTACCGATAGAAGAACTAGAAATGATGAAGGGCTTCACTTTTCTTCTTCAGGAAAAACACCTATTTCTTTTGAGAGTAGTCATCCATGAACACTTGGAAGTACTTTTATCCCAAAAATGAAGGAGGTAACAGTCCATTCAGATTGGTATGAACAACCTCCAAATGTTTTTTGGTATGAAAGGTGCTTGTCTTGAATGGATCCCTGTGTTGTTGACCTACAAGACATCCAAGGCAAATAGGAAATGAATTTGATAACTTTGGAAGTCCATGTACCACCCCTTTTGAACGTAGCTGGTTCAAAGTTCCAGTAGATAGGCGAACATAATGGTAGTTCCAGAGAGTAGTAGATTATACCATAGAGGCATATAGAACTACTATAAAATATGAAATAACATCTACATGTAGGTTAGGGGCATTTTTATTCTAATCCACTGCCCTTGTCTTAGTTAAATACCAAATTAGGGTAACTTGATAACTTTTAATTTCTCCATATTATCGAAGTGATTCAATAATGAAGTATAAATTATCCAATGCTTCGATAATGAATCATCATATATAACAAATTATTGGGAAACATGGTTTACTCACATAAAAGTGTATTCCTTCCTTTCTCTTTCAAGTTTCAAGTATAGTTTAGATTTCAAGTTTCATTCTATGAACATTAACTACTACATTTTCATTGCTTTTTTTTTGGGAATAGCTCGCACATTTAGTGTCTTCTATCAACAACAAAGTGTGTTATATACACTTAGGTATATATTTATTATTTTACTCTAGTAGTTTCATTTCCTTATAATAATAGAATAAAATGGAGGCATTTAGAGATATTAAAATATAGTATTTGACACTTGGTAATGTTAGTCTTGACTTATACTTATTCTACATGACTTATGCACCTCCAAAGCACTCTTATTCTCCATTCCCACACATATGCATTCTAGTTATGAGCCTAATCCATTCAAAGTTTTGATTAGTTACAAGTGAAATATAACCTTTTAGTCTATGAAAAATTAGGCAAATATCTTATTTAGACATCTCTACATTACCAAATCTTCATTCTTGTCTCTCATAAATTAATGTATGACTAGAATGTTAATGGTAAGGTAACTTTCTTGATGTTTATGTTGCCATCCTTACTTATAAATGACTATTTTTCAAAATAAAATCATTTCAATAGATTATCCCATTCACCTAACATACCAATGACACAAGAAATTACCCAATTGATTGCATATAAATATAATTCAAGCTCATATTTATTATCCATCTAACATTCTTAGGTTCTTATCAAATATACTACTGCATGTTGGGAAAATATGCCCTAATATTCCAAACTTCAAAATCATTTAATATGAGTAGCCATCAACTAATTTTTAAGAACACTAAGCCAAGTCAAGAGTCAACATTGTCAAGATCAAAGCCATATTTATAGGTGCATTCATATAGTGAGATAACATGACTACTCAATCACGTTAAATGTAAGAAATGTGTGTGGTTTAGATTCTCTCTTTGGATTATTGGGTATGCAAGCAACATTCAATCATCAAGCTGGGTGATTGAGGTTAGCTCAACCTAATTACACTTCCTCACATTTTATAAGTTTTTATCCTTCACAAGTGGACCTAGGGTTTTAAGGATAAAGAAGTTGATTTTTGTACTTATGCACATAGTCAAGGGTTAAACATTGCACATACACATACATATCAATTAGGTGCATTATTTTTTATGATAAAAGAGAGGTAAGACATCACAAGACAATAATGTCAGCCTTGTTCATCTACATCTAAAAAATTCACCTTTGGTTGATGGTACCAACCCTGCATGCATAGAGACATAATTTGAGACCTAGATGAATCACATACCTACACTTAATCTACTTCTATTTTTCAAAATATAATCATAATCAACCAATCAAATAGTAAAACTAAATATTTTATCCTTTGTTTTATTTTTCATACATAATAAATCCAATTATCAAATCAATTAAAATATTGTACATTGAAATTTATGTTTACTTTCTATACATTATCATCTAAATTAATTTTATCCTCTTAAAGTTCATATAATTTAAAAATAGGGTAAACAATAGGAAGATAATTGTTAAGAACAAAATTATGCACCCACAAAGAGTTGTAATTAGAAAAAAAGTAATGTTGTTAATGTTCCAAGAGATTTTCTAACACCTAAGATTTGCCATGATATTTAGGGTGATATGAATTTCCCATCTGATTTGGAGTGATATGAATATCTATGAGAGAGTTTAGTTTAACAAGACGATAAATTACATAATAAATTAATATTCAAAATGAGATCATGGTCAATTACTTATAATATTTTAGATATCATGTAATATGTTTTGTACCATGTAACTTCTGAATATTCTTTGTAAATGTAATTATTCTATCATATATTACACAAGATGTAAAAATGAAAATAAAATAGACATTTTTTAAATTTTATTTACCTAGTTGTGACATTTTTCCGCTCCCAATTTTGCAATTATATGATTAAATACATGAAGACCTCCATACATTGGTTAAGAATAGATGAAAGTTGCAAAAGACACAAGGTTTAATTGTATTGCACAAGGTCTTAACTATATCACCTTTTTTTCTTAGCACATTAGATATTTTACTTTAATTTTTTGTATATCATCATTGAGCCATTCCCCAAAACATCTTACTTTATTTTATAACAAGTTGATAAATTTATAATTTCCACTAATTGGTGACACACATAACTTATCGAAAACCTTAATCTTTAGGGTCAATGTTTTATAAATTTATATCCATCCCTGTATTATAAGGAGACACATGTCCACAAAATATTATCCAAATTTGATATATATTGTTGCACTTAGTTGATGAGTTGCTGCATATGTGTTATGCTTCTATTTTTCCAATCTTACCTTACCCATCCAATATACTTGTAGTATGGACATTGAGTTCTAACTCCTCTGTGTTTTCATCCCTTAAAAAAAAACATATGCGCTGTTATATTCTCCCTCTCTATCTTTTAGATTATTTAAAATTCACAACCCCAACATCTTAACGACCAAATTTTCTAATTATTTAAAGATATATCGTATCTATTTCAAGAGTAACTTAAGACTGCAATGATATGTATTGATTTTTATTTATCTTCGCATCAGGGAAGGATTCCATTGATTGGCCACATGAAGAGTATTAAACATTTTCTTCTCATTAATTATTGAGGAAAAGACTATGTTGAGGAGGTAAAACATTTGATATTAGTGAATTCATATAACTTAATAGCAAAAACAAATTCCTAAATTTTTCATTTCGTAATAATAAGATGAGATGGATCAAACAAATGTACTTAATGTTCCATCTAGTTCTTTAGTTTTTTTTAAAGAAGTCTTTTTAAGTTTTTTTTGGGTAACATTCTGCTCTCTTTAAAATAAGTTATTTAAGAAGATGAATCTTTTCCACATTATATTTGTCTTGATAATAAATTTAAATGATAGTTTGAAATATTAATAACAATAAAGAACCAATCCCAACATCTCTAATTAATTAATACCAAATATTTGAAATTATTAAATATAATTCTTAATATACATATTTTTCTTCGAATTTTCAAATTTCTAATATAATTATCCATCAAATTGCTACTGAGTTGTGATGTCAACTCTTCTACAAATATAAACTATGTGATAATACAATTTTTCTCATTCTTTTAATCACACAACCATCGAGATATCAAATAAATTGATCTTATTACAAATATAGAAATGCCATTAGAACATTATTCATGCACAGTACTTTGTGAAAAAAAAAAAAAAACTCTTTTCAAATTTTTGCTTGTCCATCTTCGGCATAAAGTTTTTACAACTCGAATTAGAATTTGTCATGCACTGATCTTGAACTTTATCAAAATCTATAATGTGTTGATTCGACACTTTAATGGTATAATCGTTGTTCTCTTCTCTTGGGCATGATTTTCTGCAGCATTTTTTTATAAAACTTGCTATGACCTCATCTTCATTTCTTAAGATTTTCATGATTAATACAGTCCTAGACATATCCTCTTTCTTATTTATCCCTTCCAATTAATAGTTGTAGCCATGCCATTTAACTAGCCTTCATCTATCTTATATCTCCCTTAGTAGGCATCGTCGCTCCTTTGATATTCATGTTCATCATGCTTTCATTAAGCTAGCTTAATCCCTTAGTCATGTGATCAACATTTTCTTTTAGCAGGTCGACTTTCTTGGCCTTCTAATTTTGTTTTGCCCCCTGCCCACCTTTGACTACAGACCATCCACAGAAAACATGTCCTCAGGTGTGACTATAGTCATGCCGCGACTCTATAGAAGCACTCAAAAAAAGATCGTAGTATAGGATTAAAAAAAGAATCCAATGATTGTCATAGTTTCTAATGGTGTAAAAACTTGAGTTTATATTTTTTATTTAATAATAAATCAACAATTTCTTATTTAAAAAAAGCTGGTTACTCACCGTGCTATTCTTTTCAAATATAAAGTAACTTAAAATAATGTCATCAATTCAAAGCTTAAATTTTGGAGCTTAAATAGTTTTGGTGTATAGAGAAATTCACATTATTGCCTCTATCTAGATTGTTAATCGGTGAAAAGCGCTTACTCAGGAAAAAAGAAAAATTCTGATGCTGCACAGTGACTGGCTCCAATATAGAACTCATTTTCCTTTAGTTATGAAGCAATTGAATTTTACACCAAATTTATATAGAATTCTAACCGGAAAAGCAGATTTATAAGAAAGAAGCAGAATAATTTACTAGCAGAGGCACTCTCATTACTCGTTGTCTGAATCACAAAAACGAATAGCCAAACCTCTTCTCTTCAAGAAAAAACTTAACAGAACCCAAGCAATGAATCTTCTATTCATCGATCTCATTACTCTGAATCTGCTAAGCACAAATACCCCCACTTTTATGCGAAATCTGCGCAACCTTATTCTCATATCTGGTTTTCGCTTTGGTGGATCGCCCGCTTCAAATTTTTCTCTATCAGTTTTTGGGCAGTTTGGTGTCGTCTTTCTGCAAGATCAGCTTCACACTTCTTCATCTTTCGGTATGAATCCGCTCTCCCCTTCAATCTTAACCTTCCTAATCCCATGTTTATTTTGAGACAATTCAGTTGACAAGGGATGAAAATGAACGCACCATGAAAGATAATAATGGAGGTCTGTATTATATTTTTAAACACCATATGCTTCTAGCTATTTTATGGTTTTGATTCAATGGAATTGTCATATATAGAATCAGAAATGGTTATTAAACCATGAATAATAATAATGGAGGTCTGAGCCGGTGGAATCGTAAGTCACAGCTCGGCGAATGGCAAGTCAATAATGAAATAATGCCGTAGGAGTCGGTGTTACTCGATGTAGCGATGATTATGAAATAAGATAGAATACAGGTCAATAATGGTCGGCGTTATTATATACGGCGGCGGACAAGTGGTTGGTTGTCTTTCAAATATTATAACTTAAATTTAAAGTCAAAGTCAAATATCCTACTTCAAATTAAAAAGGAATTAAAAAGAAGAAGGTGTTTAATTAAGTGTTCAAATGGGGAATATAAGAGATTAAATATGTAGCAACAATTTAAACCTGTAAAATGTGCATTTGAAATTCTCATGAATAATATATTATAATTTGAAAAATATTTGAGAGAGCTCTTAGAAATGGTATAAATGTTCTTATACACTACTATGACCTTATAAATAATATTCAATTTGAAACACTTATTCATATATATACAAATATATTAAACATTCATAAAATAACACTCGTAAAATTTTAAGGGTTTAATTTTAGGCGACTATAAATTTTCTTACTTTGATAAATATGTTTAACGATATAATAAATCACAAAAGTATAAACATAAACATAATTAAAATAAAACAATATTATTGTTGCATGTCTTTGAATGTTAGAATTTTGAGTCTCACAACTTAAAATATCACACTTATCTTTCCTACGTGAATATGGTAAGTGAAAAAAGTAAAAAAGTTAATAATGAGACATGAAATTAGTTACTTATATAAGTGTACCTCCTTTGTCCCTTTTATATGATAGAATACCCATGTATGTATTGTGTGCCCATCATACAATTGAAGAAGAAGAAAGATAGAGTAGAGTTGGAATATTATATATCTTGAAGTGATGAAGCTAGTAGAATCGAAACCTGATATATATGGAAGTGATGAACCTCCACATCCAAAATTAAATGTAAATAATTGGATCACTCTATAATTGAGTATTGAAAATTATATTTTCAACCTTGAAGTCATTAGAAAATAGGCCTTAAATCTTATATCATGAATAATCAGTTCACATATATTGACATAAAAAATATTAAAAGAGAAAAATAAATGCACAATATGGCTATTTTATAGAGTGAACAATATGCCCTAAATCTTATATAACAACAAATCTATTTACATATATTGACATAAGAAACATTAAAAGAGATAAAAATAAATGCACAATATGGCTATTCCCTGGAGTGCACAATGAAACACAATTCTCTAGAAGAGAGAATATTTAACTTATAATTAAATGCCATGGAAAATCTCCTGTATCATCATACATCATATTTATATCATTATGAACCACTTGAGATCATTGAATTACAAGGCATAAGTGGTAGTAAAGGCTAAAACACTCATAAATCATAAATCATGCCATTTTATATAGATTAAAATTATGTATCAAATATCGAGAGAGAATTTTATGCCATGAACCGACCTTGTGACCCCTTAAGAGTACTAGATTATAACCTGCTTTAGTGTGTTTTGACAGCACTTGGATGAATGACTATTGATGTTGGTATTGGTTTTCAGATGGTTGTGATGTAGGTACCTTGGAAGCCAAGGTGATATGTTATGTCATAATTGATGCTCACATTAAATCCATTATATCTTGATATGCATACTTCTTATATTGGGTTCATTTTATCCTATTATATGCATATGCTACTTTAGTTAGTTGCATTATTATATATTACTGATATATCATGTTTTATTCAATTAACATTGATTCCTCTTGCAACTGTTCATTGTGTTTGACAGGGCATACTCAAGGTCATGGTTATCAGGGCTAACTCTCACCCCTTTTAAACTATAGATGTTTACACTGATTTATTACTCACGATTAATAATTCATTATAAATTCATTGTGGTTTATATTTATATCGACATCATTCAAGTATTATTGATGTCTTATTGGTGGATGCATGCACCAAGTCGTGAGCTAGGCTCGATGTTTGGTTTAGACATCTCAGGTATATATGCAGGGGATTGAGTAGTTGAAAGGTCACTCTAATAGGTATATCATGTACTATATGATATTGATTCAATGTTGTTTTATTCTAATGTGTTATTATTTTTCTTCATTATCTGTCTCACCCTATTTGAACATGTATGTTTTGATCTTGTCCCCTGTTGGGATTATTAGTTTTAGCATAGTTGTTCCTCTTGCCTATCCTGGTGTGTTTGAGGTTGTTTTCATAGTTAGTTTTCCTTTCTGGGTGTCATGATCATTTAGAAATTAACCATTAGGAAGTGACTTACCTTTTTAGCTGTTGTGCTATTAGATCAGGTTCATCTAGATCCATGTGGGTCTCTCAACCTTAATCATCATTTTAACAACTACTCCCTTCATGGGCGGTGGAATATAGAGAGATTTAATTGATGAAGGGAATGCCATTGTTTTTATTGTTGACTTTTGTAGAGTTTGGATCAACCTTATATCTATTAGTTATTGGTTTTATTTTTGGGTCAATTTTACACTATCACTATTATTATTATTATTATTATTATTATTATTATTATTATTATTATTATTATTATTATTATTATTATTATTATTATTATTATTATTATTATTATTATTATTATTATTATTATTAATTAATGAGTCTCACTTTGTATTATTATTATCTTATTGATTTTATTGCTTTTATCATTTGATGACTTTATAATTATTCTTATTTTTAATTGATTTTATTGATTTAATGATCATTTATTTTTTAATAATTTTTGGCTAATTGTTAATTATGGATTTTGTATGTATCTTTATTTAATAATTTTTATTACTTTAAATAGGATTTTATTATACTTTGTTAATCAGTCATTTTATAATCATTATTTAATTATTTTATGATTTTTATATATATATATATATATATATATATATATATATATAAAATTGATTTAATGATCATTATTTTTTTAATAATCTTTGGTTAATTGTTAATTATGGATTTTGTATGTATCTTTATTTAATAAATTTTATTACTTTAAATAGGATTTTATTATACTTTGTTAATCAGTCATTTTATAATCATTTTATGATTATATATATATATATATATATATATATATATATATATATATATATATATATATATATATATATATATATATATATATATATATATAATTTCATGTAATGTATATTATTATTTTATTTCCCTTTACCATGCCTTGCTACCTATGCTAATAGGAGCATTGACTCAGGGAGGATGGGTATGGCATATGGAAGCACAACATGTGGGATTGAAGTGAGCCATGCATCAAAAGGAACAAAGGAGGACATGGGACATTTTTGGTAGGGCAGAGTATGGCAATGGTATGGATGACATGAAGAATGGTAGGGTGAGTAGGACATGAGTAGGGAAGGAGATGTTAGGGGCAAAAGGTGGAGAAGGAGGGGAGAGGATGCTTTGGGGTATGAAGGAGGAAGGCAACAAATAGAAGAAAAGGAGTTTGGGCATTGGTATAGAGGATTAGACAACAGAGGCATCAATTCCAAGTAAGAAGGAGGGTAGAGGCAAGATAGAATAGGTAGGTAGTAAGATAGAGAAGCAAACTGCATAGAGATAGAGGAAGAAAAATGCATAGGGGAATGAGCCAAAATAAACATAGAGGGGTTCAGGAGAGGGTCGTGTGTCTGTATTTTTTTGTTTGGCATGGGTATGTCTATGGGATGTTCTTGAAAGCTAGTATGGTGAAAATAATTTAAAAATAGAAGAAACAGTGTATTCCCTGGATCTACTACCAATGTTGGAATACTTTGCATACACAGGTTTAGGATATACATATCAAACGTATGAAGGAGACTCAGTTTCCTTTAGAATGCAAGACTAATGACTATCTTGATCCTATTTTGCTAGGTACATCTTATGTTTATTTATTAGGGGAATGTTATTTATCTGAATTAAATTCTCATTGAGAGTTATTGAATCATTCTAGGTTGATGGTAGTTATGAGTTAGTTTGGTTTTGATCTTTATAATCATATTATTTTTATAATTGCATTCTACCAAAAATTTGAGAGCTTTAAACTAAAAGTTAAATATTATGCTTTATGATGTGGGACATGACCTTGGAAAAATATAATGTAAAAACAAACAAATAAATCACATTGGAAACTTTAAAATTATATGTGTAAAATTAAATCACATTAATTTGTAAATGACCATAATTTGGGAATGAATAAACCTTGCTAGAATCGTATATGGAAATTGGTAAATTCACCCATCAAAACATGAAGATGTGTTTTCTCCATCCTAACCTCACATGAGCGTACCAAATCTATCTTTCCCTAAATAGAGTATTATAACTATGGAATTTATTATAAGGATAGATATATATGAGTCATTGATGCCTCCATCTTATGTATTTTTTATGCTTATCATGCTATGATATTATAGGTAAATGATGATGAATTTTGGGAGCCTTGGCATCTTCCTGATAAATGATTCCATTCCCACTTAAGGAATCCTTAGTGGTCACCTAATACCATACCCATTGCTATTCATCTCTCCCTTAAAAATTGAATTTGATTTATTCATACTACTGGTAAACCTCTGATTTAATCCTATTGTGGGAGTGTGGTTTTACTCAAACCAGTTTGGTTGTAGTTACCACTCTTAGTTAACTATTTGTCTTACTCTGAATTTATTGATTGAGTATTTCTTATTATTCGGTTTTTGATTTATTAAATTACTTAATAAAATTTAATGTTGGCTATACTTGGACATATTAAAGCTATAAACTAGTTTAAATCCTAATATTGATGGATATGGTTTTTATTCCTCTGAATTCATTAAGTTAACTAGACTATTGTGGATGGAAACCTTTGTGTTAATTATTTCATGCTCGGATAAGCCCTTGGGCTAAGTTTTGTGGTTCTGTGTCAATTGTATTATCTCTTTATCCTTGTTGATAATTTTTATAAATCTTTATTGGTGGCTTAGTGCTATGTGTATATCTCTTACCTCACCTTAGTACCTAGTTACCAAAACCCTCCACTAAGCTAATGGTTGGGGTGGTAAGGACCATCAATGGTTGGGCTCATAGGGCTAGTTTTGAGGGTTGTCCCTCTTTTAGTATTCATCCTTATTTATGGTTATACTTGGATTACGTATGAAAATATCCTCTTACCTATGCCTATTGATACATGATGTTGGATCATTGGATTGTAGTTGATTACGTATTTTATGTTGTAGTTCATCATATTACCTTATGTAGTTTTGTACTTTTATTATGTTGGGAAAAAGATATCATTGATTATGACGTTGACATTGGATGCATTCTTGTTGCTAGTTGATGGATCTTATATAATTAACTAACTATATTGATTCTTTTGGTACACATTTATGTTGAATTTTGTTTACCTTATGAAGCATAGTATGATTATAATGCATCATGTTATTTTTGATCTATATATATTGTTGTATGTACACAACTTTGTGATTTATTTGTTTATGTTAAGTAGGCATGAAATTGTAATAAGTTATTATTGAAACAACTGAAATTATTATGTCCTTAACTTTGAATTACATGGAATAAGATGGTGTTGTCTTATGGTATGCTATAATTAGTTAGAGGATGTAAATCTCGTTGGTGGGGTTATGTATATTTTCACTTGGGTTTTGTGATAAAATTTTATTTGGTGATATTCTCATATCATGGAATGTTTATCTAGTATGTGAAATTACCAATTGTTTATGTCATTAGAGTGATGACATAAGATATCCCTTAGTGGTAGTGTTATTACTAGACACATGGTCTTAATTTTTTTTCATGTTATAACCTTGGTTGAAATTAAGTTGTAGCAAATACAATTTGTAAATAGAATTTGGTGATACAAGCAATATGTTCTCATTACTATGTTATGGAAATGAATGCTTACTGGTCATAATGCCATTTTTAGTGAGCTTACTTCCATTGCTTAAGTAATGAATTAAGCTAGATTAATTATCTTCCTTGTGGATTCACATTTTGGATTATGGGATTACACTATTAATGATGCCATAGCGTGTAAGATATATGACATGTTTTCTTGAAGTTTATTAAGTCAGATGTTATAATATAACTCTTATTTATTGTAAGGTGAATAAATTGTCATTAATGTTTATATGAGATTGGATAGTCATTGGTTATGCTAATTATGTGCATGCTTAAACTTAGAGCTTACCTTGCCAATAAACTTCCTAATATACCTTGTGTTGTGACTATCAAGATGTGAATAATCCATGTGTTTGGCAAATAATCCTAGAATGAGGATGAGAATTAGTAGGTTATGGAAACCTTTAAGTTGGCACTTGGTTATATGATTAAATAATCTATCTTGGCAATGATTTACTAATTCATAATTTTTCTTAATAAACACACAAAATAATGTTAGAGGCTAATTAAGAATTGAAATTTTGCATGGTCATACACATGATGACTAGATGGTGTGAATGCCTATGTTTTTAAAATAATAGGATATGATAATTAAAGCATAAGTAAGAAACATTTAAGTGTAAAACCCTATGGTTAGCTCACAAGAGAGTGATCCTGTAGCATAATAAGTGATCCTAGAGCATGAGGAGTAATGGATTTCCCAATGCCAATTATGTGCTTAGTGATTAGGATGTTCACATGTGTGATGTCATCCACCCCAATCTCAGTTCATGGTGTCTCATTTTATGGATAAGAATAACTCTTTCTAAATAGAGTTATAACGTGTGTGTGGCCTTCATCACTTATGAGAATGAAGGTGTAATGTTTTCCTAAAGAACCTTGGATCATGATATGGTGATCTTAGGGGTAGGACATGGAGTAATCCTTGTCTAGGTGTTTTCTCAAAGGGTTTTGGATCCTTTAGCTTACATTGTGTTAGATTTAGTAGTGGACTAAACATCTCCACTTGGTAATTTCATAATTAAATAAGACTTGTTAAGCAAGTTAGTGAGATAGACCCTTATGTTTGATCTTGTAGGAACTCCATTCTTAAGTTTTGCACTTTCATCTAATCTTATTTGCTTATACAACAATTAGCTACTCAAACCTTCATGGATGTGCTTGATTCCATTCTGGTTAATTATAGTCTCATCCATTTGGGATGATTAGGAGGCTAGTTGTGGGTTGCTAATACTTTCATATGGAGTTGTTGTGATGCATTGCATTGTATTAATTTTATGCAATAGGGCATGTTGATGTTTTGTTGTGTACTCTAAAAGGTAGATTCAAATATTTTTGTATGGTTGTTTCATCTGGTATCAGAGCTTGTGCTTTCGAGGTTTTGAATGGGTTTGGACACACTGCACTAATTTTTGGCATGTGCTTGAAAAGCTAGTTGAGCTTTTATGTGGTTGTGCTTGAAAAGGGATTATGCTTGCATAATGTACTAGAATGACTATAAATTCACCTAGTGTAGATGTACATGTCCTTTTGGAGGATTATCTTACCAACGTGTATAAATATGCGTTATGATGGTTGAATGCCATATGTATGTCTCAATTGTCTTAAGATTGAATTGAAATCTTGTATGTTAGTGCAGATATTAATCCATGACTGGAGTTATATGCCTGGTATAGACTACTATATGTATTATTTGCTTGATGAGGCTATGTTTTGACCCTTATAAAGCCATTTAGCCTCTTGGATGAATTGAATAGTACATTAATTAGTGCTTTGATTATGTAATCCTAAAGTACTAGAATTATTGTATTATGGAATGTATGTGTGTGTATGTAGAAATTGATAAATTTTTGTAGGTAATCTTGTGATACTTCCTTGTAGCTTTGATAGGGTCAACCCTTCCCTCATCAGTTATGTTAGGCCAAGTGTCACTAGTCAACTATTGACTTATATGGGCAAGTCAATGAAGGATAAGTGATTATTGATTCACCTTACATTGAGGAAATGATGTTCGGTATCTATTTTTGACTTGTATGTGTGAGTTATCAGTAGATACTTAGAACATCCTAACCTTGAAAAGACCAAGGGTTGAGATCAATCTTGGAGAGCTATGTAGGGTGAGGGTGTCAGATTTACTTGAGTAAGTCAGTGAGGATTGGGATATCTACTTGTGGGAGCATCTTAAGCTGTATTAAGAACTTGATCTTATTTACATATTTGGTCTCTTAGAGTTAGATAAAGAAGTAGGTGGCTTCGTAACTCTAAAGAGTCTAGAAATAAATAAGCATGTGGGGATGTTTATTTTCCTACTTTAAATTTGTGATGTTGTTTGGATCATAGATGTGTTGATATTGGTGATGGTTGTTTGATCATGGATAGGTTGACTTCCATGAGGTTGACATGTTGACCATGGATATGTTATATCTATGGGGATGCTTATCTAATTCTAGCTGAGTTATGCATCCATGAGGATGCTTAATTGAAAGCTTGGCTATGCTTGATAGTCATGGGATGTCTATTTTGATATCTATGAGGAGTCTAGAAATAAATAAGCATGTGGGGATATCTATGAGGATGTGTATTGTGAGTTTAATTGAACTTGTTGATTATGGGAAATTATAATTCCCATGGTAGTATTTTAGCATTCATCCCATGTGTTGGCTATGTTCACCCTTTCTCAAAAGCAATGTTGTGCCCAAGTAAGCATTACTATTTAACCTTTGATTTGTTGGATTAAGTGAACTAGAAGAATAGTGATGTAAGCTTGTTGTTGGAATCATGAGATAATTCTTTATCCACCATCACTAGTTTGCATGGGTAAGCTATCCATTGACGCTGAGGTAAAATATTTTCGGAGGTCCAAGGGTGTGGCTTGAGCTTGGAGGGTCTAACAGGGGAGTGTGGATGACTTGTTTAGGGTAAGTTAGAGAGTTTTAGGGATATCTTATTGCTATCGGTTGGTGTGAACCATCTATCCATGATGTACAAACACTATTGTTAAATTTTATGGAACTCATGGAGATAGATTTTGGGCCTTGTTGGAACACAACCTTCCTAAAAGGAAGGTGATCATGATTTGAGATCCCTAGAACTGATTATGTATATTTCATGATGGTTATTTGGTGTCATTTGGATGACATCTAGACATCAGATGACTGATGTGAGTCATGGACCCTTGTGTTTCATCACCATGTGGGTTATTTATTGTGATGTGAAAGTACCTTGGCATAATTATTAAACACCTATGTCATCCATGTGTGGTCTCTTTCATGTGATTCCTCCTTGTATATAAACTGTGATTTTTTGTATAATTATTACTTTTCATTGATCTTGTTAAATCATGTAAAATTGAGTTTTTATTATATGTGTGCATACATTTGACCTTGTGGACTTTTACGTATTTGTTTTGATATCGATCTCGTTATGTGAACTTTTACATTTTGTTGATTATGTAAAATCATGTAAATTGGTATCTTTTACACCTTATGTGTATGTAATAACCTTGTGGGTTTTCACTTCTCTTCTTGATATCAACATTATTGTATAATAATTTTGCATACATGGTTGTATGTTGTTAATGGTTGAACGTGTTAATGATGGTAAATTAGTTGTGCAAAGTGATCACCCACTTTTGAACCAATCATGTGAACCTTATTTTAATCTATGATTTTAAATGTTTGTATGAATATTGTGTGTACATGTCATAGAATAAATGTAACTTCATGTTGTTAACATATTTTGTATGTGATTATGTGGCTATACTCTACTTTTATGATTTTTTTTCGCTGAAGCCCAAATCTATTTCATTGTAATCTGCCAAGGTATAATATTGTATTTTATTTTGTAATCCTGTGTTCACTACTCTAATGTTGAGTATTGGTTCAAGTATGAGGTAGAGGGTAGAGAAGCATTACATCCATAATGATTTTGACCAGGTATAGGGTAGGAAGTGAACCTTATGGAAGTCAACCTATCCATGATCACAGCTCGGCGAATCACAAGTCATGTGAAATAATGAAATAATATACAAGACAACGTCCATAATGGTCGGCGTTATTTTATACGGCGGCGAACAAATGGTTGGTTGTCCTTCAAATATTATAATTAAACAAAACAAATAATACTTGTTTGAGGGAATGAAAAAATAAATACTTGTTAAGGTGTGCGCGGGTCGTGAATAATACATATGAAAGGCTGCGTGGGTCGTGGGACGGATGGAGGTGGGCTTCCAACATTATTCTATTTTCTTAGGGTTGTCCAATCGGTTTGGTATCTATGGTATTCATATGAATACGCCTACTTGGAATTAGGTAATTGGGTAGGTTAAAAAAAAGACTGTTTAATTAAGTGTTCAATTTTGAGATTATATTTGTCGTAATAATTTATATTTGTAAATGTGTACTTGAAATTGTCATGAATATTATATTATAATTTGAAAAATATTTGAGAAAGTTCAAAGGAATGATATAAATGTTTTTATACGTTATCATGACTTTAAAAATAAGATTCAATCTAAAACAATTGTTACAAGTTTATATATATTTGAATGTTGAGTCTCACAACCTAAAATATCACATTTACCTTTCTTACATAAACATGGTAAGCTAAAAAATAGTAAATAATAAGACATGAAATTAATTGTTTATATAAGCATATCTCCTTTCTCTCTTTTGTGTAATAGAATATCCATGGATCTATTATATGCCCATCATACAATTGAAGAGGAAGAAAGATAAATTAGAATTGGAATCTTATATATTTGAAGTGATGAACCTCCACATCTAAAGATAAATGCAAATCATTGGATCACTAAATCATTGGGTATTAAAAATTATATTTGCAACTTGAAAATATGTCATAATCTAATTACATATACTAACATAATAAACATTAAAAAATGGAGAAAAATATATGCACAATATGGCTATTCCTCATAGTACACAATGAAACACAATTTTTGAAAATATTATAGAAAATATAATCTCATCACACATCATATTTATATGCTACATCGTATTTATATCATTATAAACCATGTGGGATCATTGAATTAGAAGGAATAAGTGATAGTAATGACTAAAACATTATATAAATTGTAAATCATACCATCTTATATAAAATAAAATTATGTATCAAATATGAAAAAAGAAAAAAAAAATTATTATAAAAAGTTATTGAGAGAGAATTTTACTATGGAAAGTTCCTGAAAATTTATTACAAACTTTAAAATGTATGAATGTTTTTACTCCTCATTAAAAAAATAAGATTTGTAAGTCATATTTTTTTTATAGATTTAACTATTTCAAAAAAAAAAAAAAAAAAAAGAAAAATAATATAAAATATCAATTATTTTGTAATTAAAATAATTAAATATATATATTTTTTGATAAGACATTCTATATATACTTATCATTAGTATATGGTGGCTCATTTTCCATTTTGTTCCATTTTCCTTTTGTAGGTCTTTCTTTATCTCCCATTTTATATAATAAAATATTTAAAAACAAAATAAAATAATAAAATATTGTTTTTTTTAATACATTGAAATAGATAAATTAATGAGAATAAAAGAGATATTGGAAATACACTTAAAATGCTTTTTTATTCTTTTATTTTATTTTTGACAAAATACAATAGAAGAAAACCTGGTTTCCATGTTTTTAACTAAGGATGCTGTTTTTATATCCTTTAAGGTTATTTTTTATGCAAAGTCCAACATAATTATGCCACAAATTTGGTTATTTTAAAAAATAAAAAATTATTTCATTTAATAAATATCATAAATATATTTTCTATATATTATAATTTTTTAAAGGTAAAAATGTTAAAATTATAACATTTAATACATTTATAAAATTTTAATCATTATAATATTAATATTGATTTAAGCATTAAAAATTATTTATATATATATATATATATGTCTTTAAAATTAATATATTTATTTTAATGTAAGTATTAAATATATATTTTGACTCACTATGATGATAAAAGTGATAGAACCTTATACCATGATAAAGATTTTTGTTTTTAGGGTTTCAAGCTTTATCATGAATATTGGTGTGACAACAACAATTTGTTTTTGGATCGACATAAGAGGCAACCCTAGTTGGGGGTTTGACCAAACAGAAGAGAATAAAGGGTCAGGTAGAGTTGTATATAATAGAACATATTAGATCGATAGGTTTGAGGAATGAAGTTGGTAAGAGGATGGCAAAAGGCAAGTGAACATTTTACAGCAAGAGGCAGGAGGCATAAGAGGAATAAATGGGGCAAACAGATCAATTGGTGGTGCCAAAAGGGGAGGTCAACATGAGTGTGATGCCAATAAGAAATCCTAATGTATTTTCAACTTTGAAAGAAGTGGGAGGTTGAAAGATGCTCCAAAATCCTTCATTTAGGTAGTTGTTCACTCAAGGAAAACTAAACATGTGGTTAAAACACTAGATCTTCTAAATCAACACCTTCCATTTCTTTTGATGAGGAGGTGATGAAGTAGGTACTAGATACTAAAAGATGGTTTACATCAAGAGGAGTCTTTTTCTAACTCAAGATCCTTTGGCCAGGAATTTTAGACATGCATGCCTGGATCACAAAGGTTTTGCAACCACATATGCAAGGCAAAATTAAAATCTAGCCTAGCGCTAAAGGCTTATTTATTGTTGGTTTTGATCTCTTTATAGATAGGAATAGAATCCTATATCATTTCTAGGAATGCGGTTAGAATCAACATATCCTATTTATGAAATCTTGGTATCTATTTTTCAATCCTCTATCAAAAATCTTCAAAACTAGACCAATCTAGGTAAGACTAACACACCTTCCTTTTAACTTTTGGAGAGATTCATGTGTCAAAGACATCAAAAAATCTTTAGGAGAGTTCATGTTGATAGACTCTTCAACATAATTTTTTTTCATACCACATATGTTTGTATCTTAGTTAGCATAGATATCTTGAAAGAACTTCTAAAAAATATTGTATTGAAACATAAGGAATGGTTTTGGAGGAAATATATTGACTATGAGGGGTTACCATTTAGATGTTGTATATGCTTTAAAACATGACATTTAGTTTCAACATGTAGTAGCTTCAAAATAAAGATAGAAAATAACTTGGTGGAATGATTCCTTTCCTAAAATTATGATAATAGAAGGAGCTTGAGTACCCAAGAGTGAAGGTTTAAAATTTACATCTAGTTAATTACCTCAGTTTACCTCCTTTGGTTCTACTTATGCATATGTGAGTGCGTTGAATGTTTATCAATTGTATTAATAAGTAAGATATTGGGTCTGAAATACATCCAAAAATGTACTCTGATATATAATTCTAAATCTTTTTAGGGGTTATTTCATCTGGTATCAAAGTAGTTTTCTAATTTATAGAACATTCATATCAAATATTTATTTTTAAATCTATAAACTACCAAGTTATCACATTGTAATTCTCAAGATAGTTAGAATGCGATCAAGTGGTGGTAACATCTATAATAACCTATATGAAGTTAGCCCAGCTAGGGGTAGAAGTAGAGGATGAGGTAGGGGTCATCATGGCCATAACCCATTTTGAAACCAAGAAGAACTACTGATAAATAATGTTGACAGTAATATCAAGGTTCCTAATGTTGATGTAGTCAGTGGGAATCCAATTGGCAAACATAAGGAGATCCTTAGTGAAATTTTGATAGCCCTTAAAATTTTACAAGGAAAAATTGACAGCCAAGAATAAAGGCTAAAAACTATCAAAGGGATATCCCAAGAGGAAGTACCCAGATTGGAAATGGGACAAGTAAAAGGACCTATAATACAAAAATTTCCTTTGACCATAGTTGATCTAATCATCAAAGTGCTGAAAAAGCTTACACAATACCTTTTTAGGTGAAGAATCAGGTGATGTAACTAATGCCTGGATGGTACCCTTGTAAAAATATTTCAACCTAGTCAACATTCCATCGAATATGAAATCAAGGGTGACAAATTCTTAGTTAGTTGGTCCCCCAACATTATGATGGAATCAACTTTGTTACATTAAAGGATATCATATCTTGAACCTAAACTGGTCAGTTTTTGAAACATAATTTCATAAAAGATACCTAAATGCCAATTATGTATAGTAAAAAATTATTGATTTCTAGCTTTTAAAGAAGGAGAACATGTTTATTGTTGAGTATGAGAACAAGTTTTTAAATTTAATGACTCATGTAAACTATATACATGATGAGGAAACTAAGATCACTAAGTTTAAACTTGGGATAAAGGAAATATTGATGCATGATGTAAATATGACAAACTCAAAGACTTTGATAGTAGTAATTGAATCAGCCTATAGTGTTGAAGAAAAAGAAAAGTCTCACCAAAAGGCAAGATAGGAATTTAAATCAAACAGATAGTAGTCTAAAGCTAAAATTATTTCTCCTATGAATAATAACTTATGGAAATCAGATCAAAATCATAGATTTTATGGTAAACATAATAATTTTAACAAGTTTTCTAATTAGAATACAAATTCAAAGTCCCAACAATCATCTAAATTTGGTTATTTTAAGAAGGAACAACATCAAAACAACTAATATGGACTTGCTACTGGTGCTAGTACTATTCTGATAGAATCATCTAGACCTATTATTGTCTAGGAATGTGGTGACAACCACTATAAAAAGGAATGTCCCAATTTGAAATCAGGCCAATCAGCCAATCATAGGGTATATGTTACTTTTGATAAAAAATGTTGATTTACAAGCCACTTCAATTGAAACCAAATGTACTATACATGGGTTTCTCTTAACTATTTTAATTAATTTAGGTGTAACTAACTATTTTATATCTCCTTTTGCTACTAAGTAATGTAAAATCAAACTTTTTTTAATAAGAGAAGGTTGGGAGGTTGAGTTTAGAACTGACAAAATGGTGCCTATTTTTGAATGCTTGGAACAAGTTGAATTTGATCTTGGTGTCTTCAAGACCAAGGTGAACATGATTGTCAAAGCTTTAGGATCATATGATCTCATTATCAGATTGGATTGGCTACATGAACACCAAGCAACACTTGATTGTGTAGAAAAAAGAGTGAAATGTATTAATGACCTTGGCCAACTTATAGAATTATAAGGTATTTAAGGGATAGAAAGGTGTAAAACACTTTCATCCAGGCTGGGTGACAAGCTTTACGTAGTCTAGCTATAAGAATTACCCAAAGAAAAGGAATTTATTCAAGCAATTTTTCCTATTTTTAATGAAGTCATGACTGTCTTTCTCAATAAGCTACCTAGTTTACTTCCTAAGCATGAATTTCATTTTTCCATTGATATAATGCCTGGATCTACCCCCAAATCTAAATATCCTTACCACATAAATGTAGTTGACTTGCAATAATTAAAGGTATAACTGCAAGAACTTTTAGAAAGCAGAAGCATTTAGCTAAGTGTCTCTCCTTAGGGTGATCTAGTGGTCTTTGTTAATAAGAAATATTGTACATTAAGACTTTTCATTGATTACCACTTATTTAATAAGATAACAATTAAAAACTGATATTACTTGCTAAGGATAGATGATTTGTTTAACCAAATAGAAGGTGTTGCAGTCTTTTTGAAGATTGATTTGAGATCAGGCTACCATTAGCTAAGAATCAAATACAAGGACATTCATAAAGCAACTTTTAGAACTCGATATGGACATTATGAGTTCACAGTTTTTCCTTTTGGATTAACTAATGCCCCTACAACCTTCATGAATCATATGAACACTGTGTTTAGAGATATTTTAGATAAGTTTATGTTGATGTTTGTTAATGATATTGTCATTTACTCTAAGAATGAGGTTGAACATGATCAGCTCCTTCATTTAGTCTTGCAAAGACTAAGACAACATAAGTTTTATGAGAAACTCTCCAAATGTGCTTTTTATGAATCTAAAATTCATTATTTGACCACATTATTTCTAAGGCTAGCATTGTTATATATCCAGTGAAAATAAAATCCATACAAGATTGGCCTTCTCTTACAAATGTGCATGAAGTATGTAGCTTCATGGTATTTAATGGTTATTATCGATGATTTATTAAGATTTTTTTAGCGTATCCCATCTTATTAAATTTTTATGATGCAAAGGTAAGAAATTCGTATGGATGCCTCAATTTAAGGAGGCTTTTACAAAGATGAAACTATTGCTAACAACATCACCCATTCTTATCATTCTAGACCTAAATGGTAATTTTGAATTATGGGTTGATGGTTCTAAGGAAGGAGATGGAGGCATCATGACTCAAGATGGAAAGGTTTTGGCTTATGAGTCACAAAAAATCAAATAACATGAAATTAATTATCCCATACATGACATGGAGCTTGCTTCCATTGCCTATATGCTTAAACAATGGAAACATTTTCTATTGGAAAAACCTTTTAAGGTGAAGTTTGATCACTACAACCTTGAGTACTTGTTCTTTCAAGATTATTTAAATTTGTTCTAATATAGATGGATGGAATTTTTGAGTAATTTTAAATTGGACATATCATATATTGAAGGTAATGAAAGTCATGTGGTTGATGCACTCATCAGACACACATATCTTGCTATGTTGTCAGTTCTTCAAGAAATTTTTAGAAGTGTTATTTTATAATAGTAACTTGTTGATGAACTCTTTCATTAGGTAAGAGTAGGTTTGGTTGACAAGCCTATAGCAAAGAATTTGTTGATTTTTATGTTGAAATAGATGGTCTTGTAAGTCATAAAGGGTAGATACACAAAGTTGGGGGATAAAAAACATGACACAATAAAAAATATAAGCCCTTTTATGTAAAGGCCATACACCCTTTTTAAAAGAACCCAATGAAAAATTAAGAAAGGGTTGGTCCCGAAACTAAAGGGCATACACCCTTTACAAAGGGTGTATACCCTTTTGAAAGACTATTTTTTTTGGCAATTATAAGGGTGTACACCCTTTGCAAAGGGTGACACCCTTTTAAAAGACATGTACTTTTTTATTTTTTTTTGAAATTAGATGTATTGTTTTTGAAAGGATATATTTAGTAAAATAAATGTTAAATTTATTAATGGCATATTTTTTTTGTTTTGTATATTACATTTTATATTCTTATACTTTAGATTTATTTTACTAAATATAAAAAATTAGGGCCACTCAACATATTTTTAAATTGATTATAGAGTTGTAGGAATTACCATTTAAAATTTAGTTTTTCAAATTCCATTCTAGCCAATACATAGTTTTCAAAATTTTAGGATCAGAAGATAGAATGAGAAATAAGGTCACAAATCATGTCATGTATATAATAGATCTGTACCATTAAATATTACATGTATGTTTTACCTACTTCAATATTCCTTATCTACTTTATCTACTTGAGTATACTCTACCAGATTAAATAACTGAGCCATATCTCTTAAGTACTTCAACTTAAAACTTGAATGAAAATAAGTAGACCCTTTATATGCCTACTAGGCCAAATTTTACCTCTCAAGGACTTGATAGAAAGTGGTTTATAGATACATCATTTTTTGGAATCATTCAATTCAAAAAATTAATGAAAATATCATGAAAATGATACAAGACTCATAGGTGTCTTTAGACAAGCTCAAAATATCAATTAGATCACTAAAGTGCCCAAAATGTTAACTAAGTCCTAAGCACTATTACAGTATTATGTATAGTTGTGTTTGGTCTTAAAAAGGTGTTATTAATATAAGCTCATAAAAGGATTATTATAAATCTTTTTAAAGATGTTTAGATACTATCTTTGAGGATAAGAAAGAAATTTCCTTTATTTCTTTCTTAAGAATTATAATTCAATGGAAACTTTAATCTTTAGGTCTGGATTACCTAATCTGCTTACTTGGAAGGATATTGACTTGGCTTAACTATCCAATGCTTTGAATAAATTTACTTTTAAGTATTATATAGTGTTTACATAATAACATTAGACCTTCATAAGAGGTTTATACTCAATCGACAAAGTTGGAGATGTACTATTTTGCTATCTTTACCTTGAAATATTCTTAACAACCTTTTTATCAAATTAGAAAATGAACTTTAACTCATAGGTTTATCAATATGCATAAATGAATAGCATATATCATGCAACCTATAACATATATATCGTAATGATATAGTCATTCATACATTACATTTACCACATACATGGTACTAAATGTAGGTATTCAGTCACTCATACATAACATCTTCCTGTGTTTGTGATATGGTCACTCATATTATACATGATTGCAACTAATAAATCTAGTGCACTCCATTTACACCTAAACCATTAAACCCAAACCCCTAACCTTAAACCCTAAATATTAAAACCTAAACCCTAAACCCCAAACCCTAATCCATAAACCCTAAACCATGAACACTAAATAATATACTTAAAACCTAGACCCTAAGCCCTAAAACTTGAAACCTTAACCCTAATACATTAGCCCTAAACCAAACACTATAATCTATAAACCGTAAACTATAGACCCTAAACATATAAACTTAAAACATTAAACTTATAATTTATATCCTAAAACCTAAACCCTAAAACCTAAATGTAAGTCCTCAACCCTCAACCCCAAACCATAAACCTAAAATCCTAAATTCTAAACCCTAAAATCTAAATATAAACCCTTAACCCTAAACCCCAAGTAAAAAACCATAAATCATAAGTCATAAAACTTAAACATTAACTCTTAAACCAAAACTTCTAAACCCAAATCAAAAACTAAAAACCCAAAATGTTAAACACTAAACCTAAATCCCTAAACCCTAAATCTAAACCCCAAACCCTAAACTGTAAACTCTAAACCATAAACATTAAACCCCAAATCCTAAACCCTAATCCCTAGTTCCCAAACACTAAATCCCAAACCCTAAATGATAAGCACTAAGTTCCAAACCCCCAAGATGAAAACCCTAAACCTTAGACCCTAAACCCTAAACCCTAAGTGTGAAACCATAAACCCAAAACTTTAACCGTAAACACCAAGCCCCAAATCATAAAAGCTAAACTCTTAGTCCCTTGATCCACAAACCATAAATTTGAAACCTTTAAGCATAAAATATAAATACTAATCCCTAAATCATAATCCCTAATTTGTAACATTGAAACTTGAACCCAAAACACTAATCCCTAGACACTAAACCCTAAGTTGTGAATCTTGAACCATCAACCATAAATGTTAAACCCTAAATTTATAAATCCTAAATCTCTATCTATAAACCATAATCTTGAGTTATCACCTATATAAAGAAAGGAGAGGGGGCACTGGCTAATACATATCTTTAAAAGATAGGGGTCATTCTAACCTATATAGAGAAAGAAGTGACTAGGGACATGCATGTAAAAAGATTGAAGGTGGATTCAAGATGAATTCTTAAATAATTTATGATTTTTTAAATTAATGAGTCTATCAATATTCATAAATGGCTAGCTTGTAGCATTCAACCTATACCATACATATAATAATGATATAATCATTCATACATTACATCTACCCCATACCTAATACTACATGTGGGTATGTAATCACCCATTTATGACATTTCTATATTCACAATACAATCACTCATATTGGAATGTAGCTATCACCCTAGTACTCTCCATTTACACCTAAATAATTAAACCTAAAACCCAAACCAAAGCCCTAAACACCATAAAGCTTGAATGTTTAACCCTAAACCTAAACCCTAAACACCATAAAACTTGAACACTTAAGCCTAATACATTATCCCTAAACCCAAAACAATAATACCTAACCCCAAAACCTAGACCCTAAACATAAAACCTTAAAACCTATACTTTTTACCCTAGACCCTTTCAGATCAAAAGGTACTTTCAATGACTTAAAATAGGGTACTCATTCCCAATACAGTAATCTACCTTCAAGAAAAACCATTTACTAACTCCTGAAGCACTCAATTGTACATCATCACTTCTTTTAACCATATTATGAGGGTTTCACCAATTATTTGACTCAAGCTTCTTAGTGCATGAATAACATCAACTCAAAGCTCAGATGACAATAACTCTACACTTTATAGGCATAAATGAATATCGTGTAGCATGAAAACTATAACATATATATAATAATGATATAGTCATTCATACATTACATCTACCACATACATGGTACTACATATAGGTATTCTATCACTCATGCATGACATCTTCATGTGGTCATGATATGGTCACTCATATTGGACATGAATGCATCTAATAACCCTAATGTACTCCATTTCCACCTAAACCATTAACCTCAAACCCTAAACCCCTAACCCTAAATAGTAAACCTTAAACCCTAAACATTGAAACCTAAGCCATTATTCCCAAACCCTAATATATAAACCATAAACCATGAAAACTAAATAATATAGCTAAACCCTAGACCCTAAGCCCTAAACCTTGAACCCTTAACCCTAATATATTATCCCTAAACCAAAAAAAAAATCCATAAACCCTAAACTATAGACCGTAAACATATGAAATTAAAATAATAAAACTTATACTTTATACCCTAGACCCTAAACCTTAAAACCTAAATGTAATCCCTTAACCCTAAAATCCAAACCACAAACTTAAAATCCTAAATCCTAAACCCTAAACCCCAATCCTAAAACCATAAACCTTAATTCACAAACCTTAAACATTAACTCCTAAACTAAAAATTGTAAATCCAAATTGAAAATCAAAAACCTAAAACCTTAAACACTAAATCTAAATCCCTTAAACCTAAACCCTTAACTCTAAACCTAAATCCCAAAACCATAAACTCTAAACCATAAACACTAAACACTAAACCCCAAATCCTAAACCATAATACCTAATCCCTAAACACTAAATCCCAAATGCTAAATATTAAACACTAAGTTCTAAACCACAAACCTTGAAACAATCCCCAAGACCAAAACCCTAAACCTTACACCCTAAACCCTAACCCCAAACACCAAGCCCCAAACCCTAAAAGATAAACTCTTTGTCCCTTGAGCCATAAACCATTAATTCCAAAACATTAATCATAAAATATAAATGATAAGCCCTAAATCCTAATCCCTAAGCCATAACACTAATACTTGAACCCTAAGTGCTAATCCCTATACACTAAACCCTAAGTTATTAATCTTGAACCATCAAAATTTAAACTTAAACTATAAATTTATAAATCCTAAACCTTTATCCATAAACAATAATCTTTTGTTATCACCTATATAGAGAAAGGAGAGGGGGCATTGGCTAAGCCATATCTTGAAAGGATAGGGATCATTTTTACCTATATAGAGAAAGGAGTGACTAAGGACATTCATGTAAATAACTTGAAGGTGGATTCAAGATGAATTCATAATACTTTGTGGTTTATTTAATCAATGGATCTATCAATATGCATAAATGGCTAGCTTGTAACATTCAACCTATATCATACATATATTAACGATACAATCATTCAAGCATTACATCTATCTCAAACCAAGTACTACATGTAGGGACGTTGTCACTCATACATGACATATTCTTGTATTCATGATAAATCCACTCATACCAGACATAAATGTAGCTAATCACCCTAGTACACTCCATTTACACCTAAACCATTAACCCTATAACCCAAACCCCAAATAATAAACATTATAAACCTTGAATTTTGAACCCTAAAAACCATAAAAATTGAAAATTTAGCACTAATAAATTATACCTAAAACCAAAATAATAATACCTAAACCCTAAAACCTAGACCCTAAACATAGATCATTAAAACCTTAAACCCTATACTTTATATCCTAGACTCTAAGTCCTAAAACCTAAACTTTAAGCCCTTAACCATAAATCCCAAACCACAAGCCTAAAATCATAAATCCTAAACACTAAACCATAAAACCTTAACCTTATATTTCTTTAATATTAAACACTAAACCTTAAACATAAAATTTAAAATTATGAACCTTAAACCCTAAGTACTTAACCCTTAACCCAAAACATTGACCCATAAAATCTTAACACTAAACCATAATCTTGAAACCCTAAACACTAAAACCTAAAACTTGAAATTTTAACCTTAAACCATAAACCAAGAACCATAAAAATTGAAACCCAAAACCATAGACCCTAAATCCTAAAATTGGATAAACCCTAAACCTTAACACCTAAATGCTAGAACCCAAACAATATACTCCAAACACTGAACTATAAAATTTGAACCCTAAACCCTTAACCTAAAACCCTAAATGATAAACACTAAACATACATTATGGAGACCACACTATAGAGGAATAGTGTAAGCATTGGTAGTTTAGCTCAACCCCTACTCTACTTTCCTATCATAATTCTTACACAAGCACAAAGATTTAAATGTAAGGAGAAAATATGCCATAACAAAGTGAGTAGAACAATTGCTAATAATATATAATCATGACCTACATAATTCTTTGAAAATAAATAAAAAAACATGAGAAGATCCTAAATGATCTAGTCCTTTTGCTTAATGATTTGGAAATAACTGTGTCTAGAAGAAGGAGTTCACCTCATACAAATCAAGTGTAAAGAGGTAGTTTTCAAATCTATCATCATTTTTCATCATCCTTAATCATTCAAAATGAATTTTTAATATGCAAGTACAAAGAGGATATTATTTTATTTCCACCATGTAAATCATTCAATAGTTTCCCTAGAGTAATCCATCATGATCCTATCTAATCAACTAGACATGAATGAGAATAATCACCCTAATACACTCCAATCGTAATAAAAGGAATTGAAACACCATTCAAGATTCATATAAAAAAGATATTATTTATTTTGAAGCAAATTTATATTGACTACTAGATTGAAACACAATCTACTAGATGGAGTGACTAGGAATGATGATAGAGTGATTAGGTATGATGAGTGACAATGAGGGAATGGTTAGGGACAATGAGGGATGAGGACATATAGGAGGAGTGATTAGGGATGTTTAAGGATGATGAGGGTTGATGAGGGATTGATTATGTATGATTAGGGGTCTAATGAAAGATGATGAGTGGTTGACTAAGGACAATAAGAAATGATGATGGTTAATGAGGGAGTTATTAAGGATGACAAGGGATGATGAGAGTTTGACTAGGGATGATGCTTGAGATGCTAAGAGAGTGATTAGGTATGATTAAGGTTGATGAGGTTTGATGAGGGAGTGTTTAGGTATGATCAATGATAATGATGGATGATTAGGGAGTGACTAGGGATGATAAGGGTTGATGATGGAGTGATTCATAATAATGAAAAATGATGATAGCCAATGAATGAGTGATTAGGGATAATGAGGGATAATAAGAACTCGTGACAAAATTAATAGGGATGATAAGTGAATATGAGGGTTGATGAGGGAGTGATTAGGGATGATGAGGGTCAATAAGGGAGTGTCATATATGAATTTGGAATGGTAGAATATGACTCTATTCTACATGACTTTGGAATAATGTATGAGATTGGAATTGAATAATGCATGGATTGACCATCTATTTGATATTTGTTTTAGAGTGAATGGTATCTTTTTAGAAAGAACTTGAATGGTGTATTTATTAATTCTATTTCAAATGAAGTTTATTAGGGTGATTAGCTAAATTCATGTCTAGTATAAGTTATCATATAATGATTACAGGTAGATGTCATGTCTGATTGAATTCATACACATATGTAATAGGTATGTGATAGATGTCATGTATGAGTGAATGTATCATTACTATGTCATGATCTTTCCATTGCACACCTTGACATGAATATTTAGATGCTTGGTATATCATGTGTACTGTTACTATTACATGCCCTTGTTTAGTTATGTCATGCTATTGGATTCTGATGCCATGATGTTTGATTACATTTGATGTAATTATCATGTTTTTAGTTATACATTGGTGATGTATGTATTACTAGATACACTTGTTATTTGATTATAGTTCATCACTATTTTATCACCTTATCAATTTTT
>JARHVA010003773.1:277500-477500 GCA_037957365.1 Torreya grandis
TCAGTGTTGATATTGCTCAAAACTTCCTTCTTGACCTTATTTTCCAAAACCACCATCTTGCTAATGGTTGGGGGTGGTAAGGACCATTAATGGTTGGGCTCATAGGGTTAGTTAGGAGGGCTTCTCTTGATTGTTTTTGCTATTCCATTTCTGATTGACATCATAGATATGTATGATGTACTTTATAATTTTATTTTCATGTTGTCCATATCTTTATTATCTTAGAAGTATTGTGATTCCATCTAGCATGACTAGTGGTCACAATTATATTTACTTCCATTAGATTTCAATTTATTTGTAGTGGAATCTTAGCATGCTAACCTTGTATTTAGTTAGGGATCATTCAGAATTAAGAAGCTCAAGCTTATGTTTTTGATTATGATGTAGTATGCTGGAGCTCATCTATAGTCTCAGATTCCCTATTTGGGTACATCTAGGTTTTAACTTAGGTTGTAATCAGATATTCCTTTTAGTGATGCTTTATTACCCCATATTGTTGTTATTTTTGATTCCTTATTATGTTAATATATAGTTAATATTTATGGTAATTATAACCAGAAATTGGTTTGACACAATAGCATGAAAGTGTTTTATTTTAATAGATTATGGAACTCCAATATATTCATATGTTATAAAATTCCATGTAAAATTTTATTAATGATGGTTTAGGCAAGGAGTTACTTGTGTTATGATTAAGCCTCGTTGAGTTTTATATTTAGATTGATAATTGTTTATCCATTACTAATGTTATGTTTTTGGATTACCAATACTAATTCTATTGGTGAATTGCTTTGTTATTCATATTAAGGAATATATGATATGTGATGTTTTACAAACCTTCACATGGCATTAGTTTTCTTATGTCATCTCATCTAATTTCCATATATTCTTCCTTAATTTGAATCATCATAAAGATGTTGATCTAGAGTTTGCATAGGCAATGGATTCCATGTAATGGGGTATCTTGACATGCATGAGTATTTTTGGCTAAAATCACAAGTAAGTTAGAATCTTAAATTGAATGATCACTAATGTGATCTATATAATTATCATCTTTGTATACCTATGCTTATGCTCACTTTATTTTATACTCGTTTGAATATCTATTGATCTATCATAAGAATATTGAACTACCTATAATTGGTTTTCAATTTGTGCATGGAGTACAGAGACCCCTTGGGTGCTCAAACTTGCAAGTGGTAAATGTGATGTTTTACATTGTAATTTTGGAAGAAAGTGATAGTTATGAATAGAGAAGGCAAATATTAGATCCCTAACAATGTGAATTTAATAGAATGTTATTGAAACTTTCCTTTGTTTATATGATTATATAAATGTCTATGTGGATACCATTTTCATGTGATGGATATAAATATTAACCTTACCTCTAGTTAGCAATATTTCCTCATTAAGTGGACATGATGGTTGGTATGTTTAATGGGTGTATCCAACCTTATGTAATCCTTGTTATTTGTATACTTTAAAAACTTGGTTCATTTTGCACCATTGCATGCTTAGACAATAGAGATTGTGCATAAGCAAAGCGTGTTACTCTTTATTGCAGGAAACACTTGGTAGGATGTACTATGGATTAAGACAACTCATTAATGAATTCCTTAAGGGAAATAAAAAGTTAATGATGTAAAATATAATCATACACAATAATTATTATTTATAGGAATGGCTAAAATGCTAATATGAGTGTGAAAATTCATTGGGCTAGTATGCCTTTTATACTTTAAACATCTATTAATAAGTTAATCAATGATAGGTATTTTACACATATACGTATGTATATATGTGTGGGTTGCAATGTAATTGAGGTATATTAATTCCTCTTTCCACCATTACTAGTCTATCATATTGTATATATTCCAATTTAGAATTGATTATATCGATTCAAGTATTGGCTTCCACCATAACAATACATGTTGGAGTTTTTAGTAAGGCATGATTGTAACTTCGTCCATGTACTTGAACCATAAAAAAGAATGCTCAAGAATTGATTGAAACCACTCTCTTAGGATTTTTATTTCTATTAAATGTTCTCAAGCTTTAGTTTACATGTATGATCCCTTCTAAGAATGGGTTGCCTTATGTGTTTTGTATGCTGGACATCTCACCCGATTGCCATTAGTTACAATGTCATCTTGGTTTCTATGTCAAGCCTTGTTATGATATTAAATGACACAGAAGGTAAGATTATCCTTTATTATTCTGTGTACATAAGTATGATAAGTGTGTATCACTTGCTTCAACAAGTGAGGTTTTGGGTCCATTATGAATCCATTATTTCAAAAAAAAAATTTGGGTTGTTTCAAACTATAGGTATGCTACAAGTTACATGATACATGGTAGTCATTTATGCATATTGATAGACCCATTGATTGAAAAACCCACAAATTATTTAAGAATCCACCTTCATTCTTGGGTATTCAATTAGGTAGGGCATACTCAAGTAGGTAAATTAGGTAGGACATACTCAATTAGATGAAATATGGGGAAAAATCAATGGTATAGATCTATTACATAAGTAACATGATTTTTAACCTTATTTTTCATTCTACCTTCTAATGCTAAAATTCTAAAAACTAAGTATTGACTGGAATGAAATTTGAAAAACCAACTTCTAAATGATAACTCCTACAACTCTATAATCAATTTTAGAGGATGTCGAGTGGCTGTAATTTGTTATATTTAGTAAAATAAATCTAAAATCAAATGTAAAATTATACTTAAAGTTTATTTTACTAAATATATCCTTGTAAAACATCAAACATGACACAAAAAATTATAATTTAAAGTTATTAACAACCTCTAGTTAATACACACACACACACACACACACACATCTTTCAACAAACTCGAATTGAAAAAAACAAAATTGTACTCCACAAAGGGTGTGGGTCCTTTACATAGGTTGTACGCCCTTTATATATATATATATATATATATATATATATATATATATGTATATATATATATATATATATATATATATATGTATATACAAAATTTGTAGAACTCCTTGATTATATCAATTTTCTCAAAAGTTACAATACATTTTGGCTCTAATAACTCCCCCCATTTACAATGGGCAATACCTTTTTATATAGACCTTTCATGAGGTATGCCAGTCATTCCTTCTCAACATGCAATTAGACAAGTGTCATAGACAAGTATCCATTTACAAATGCTTTAGGACTAATGAACCCTTTTCAACTATGACTAACCAAAATTTGTATATGTTCCATATGAATCTTGCTTTTATAGAATATTCTCAAAAAATACTATGTCAACTCAATTGACTTTGAAACTCTTTTGCTCTTTTAGCCTCCCATTCGCTAACCAAATTAAGTCTAAGGCACGTTTATTCATTTTTATAATCTTCAATGATTTGAGATAATTATAATTCAAGTATTTTGGGGTTCACAATACCTTTCAATTCAATGTGTCATGCCTACGTGGTAACACTCATGCCGATCTATTTTTTTGATTTCAAAATGTGACCTTTATTCATGGACATGTGTCAACACATCATTATTTCTAGATCCTTGAATGGCCACCTAGGACTTACACCATCATATCTATTTTAGAGCCCATTAGCACTAACTTTCATCATGAGTCATTTATATTTATCTCCAAGATCACGTGATTATGCCACGTGACAACATCTCATGAGATTTGGGCTCCTTTAATCATTTAGGAACTATCATTCCATGTGAAAGCCTCCCCTTAGATCTCTATCCTCATTGAACTATCAAATCTTTGTTTGCATAGTTAGATCTTTGAAATATGCTTGAGCTTTATCCATGAGCCATGGGCTTGACACTTGTTACTTCATCATTTGCTTTGAGTTTCTTTGAATAGATCTCACACTGTCAGATATGCAGTGCCCAAGTTAACATGTACCATAGATTTTGGGGATTAACTTTTAAAGTTCTCTTTACATGCAAAGATGATATTTGTCACTTTTAGGTTTGATTTTAAACATGGGAATTCCACTTATCATCTCCATGGGGTCATAAGTTTGTTGACTTATTGACATTGTGGAAGGGCCCTTAGAACACTGATCTACCATCTAAGCTCTTGAGATGTTGCCAATTGGCACTTTATGGTCTCTCTGTAAGTCTATTGGCTTTATTAACTCTACTTTATGCCATTTTATCTTTGATGAGAAAATAAACATGCATCATCAATCAATCTTTTAGACCTATTAACTTTGGAGATGCTTGCATGCCATTTAATTTTGACTTGAGATCTTGAGATGGTGGCATCTGGAGGTTTAACATTAGTTAGTCCCTACGGGTATAAAATTAAAAAAACAAGTGTTTGAGAACATAAAATACTTTGCATAAAAATTTAGACTAAATTTTTAATCATGTTAATAAACACGATTAAAACTTTAGTATAAAATTTAAGCTAAGTTTAAAACATAATAAGAGATCCCCCACATTTAATTAGTCCCCATGATCCATAAAATAGACTAAGAAAGGTTTCGAGATGTAAAAGACTTAGGATTAAAGTTTTAGACTAAGTTATTTTAGAAATATTAATAAATACACTTAGGACTTAGTATAAAACTTTAGACTATGTGTAAAATATGATCCCTCACAAGTTTGAATAAAAAAAATTCGCTTAAATTTTGAATCTTATTTTAAACAACCTAGGCTAAAACATATTAGACTAAGGTTTTATGATGGTTTAAACATAGATTAATTTAATCAATAAGAAACCAATTATTAAAATAAAAGGTTTAAGTTAGCACTAAGGCATTAAACCTTGAACCCTATTCCTGCAATATGAAAACATGTGAATCAACATTAACAACATTAGATGAAGTTAAAAGAAGGTTATATGCTAATAGACTTATGTAAACTAGATCTATACATGATTGTTCAAATAATATACTTTGATCAAGTTGAATGTTCAATTATAACATAAATTTGTAGAAATTTGAACAATGGTCCCCATTTTCTAAAATGGGGGTATGTTGACCTCCACACAACCTTGGCCGGTAGCACCTAATAATTACTTGTAAAGTCTAGAGATTCAATCCATTCTTGTTTTTGATCTCTTTTATAAAATGTTATATTTTTTTGTATACTTAACATAAATCTACATGTGTTGAATTGATTTTTGGTTGTTTTTTATGGTTTACTTTTTTGAAATCATACATGATTATAAGATTAGATCAACAAAGTAACTTGTGATTTTAATAAAGACTTGTTTAACCTAAATGATAACATAGGTTATTAGAGTTATCATTTTCGATTAAATTGATCATAAGATCTTAACCATCCTTGAGTAGAACTGAAACCCACTGAGGAAAGTGAGGTATTTACCTAGGGTTAAGGACCTATAAATGGTTCTATGCAGAGGAAAGAGTGGCACATATGTCTCTTGGGTCTTATCCATATAAACATATATCAATATGCTCCAAACCCCATAAATATCCTTAAGGGCAACTTGCTTACCCATAACACCCTTTGTATGAAGTTACCTCTAGCTCATTACCTCATTTCACCTCCTTTGGTTTTGGTTGCATGTATGCAAGGGCACTGAATATTTATTGCTTCCATCAATAATCAAGGTATAGGGTCTGACAGACATCCAAAAATGTACTCTGATATACAATTCCAATTTTTTTTGGGGGGTTGTTTCAACATTGTGATCTTATAAAGATAGAGAGAAGGAAGATATCAGTTGGGACAATGTTAGATAGTTATTTTACTTATAGTTGATAACAAACATGTTTTTTGGAGGGTCTTAGTCATTTATTGCGTCTTAGTTTGATGCTTAATGGTTGATCCTGAGAGCCTATTTTTGTTGGATTAGATGCTAATCGTAGAGGGATTATTTGTTGATTGTTTGTTGAAGGGGTTGGCCTAAAGGTTAGCAATCTATTTGAAATTTAGGAGGTTTTAACCTCGCTATTTTTAATTTTGTTTATAGTTTTCTGCAGGGAAAGATGAGTTAAGTGAGATTGATTGTTTTATCTTTTTATTATTTGTTGAAGGTTTTAGAACCTTATAAAACCTATGTACTTACCTATATCTTATATATACATATACAAATACATACACACATATGTATGCATGTAAACACATGTAAATGCATACACAGACATATAAACACTATTTAAGTAATAAAAAATTGGTAAAATAAATCATATCAAAATATAAGGAAACAAATAAATGTTAATAGGTTCTACGAATGCCACCATATAACTCAAAATTATCTTACAAGTGATAGTTTTTCTTTAACATTTGAAAGAACATTTAATTAAAAAAATGAAAAGTGTTAAAGAAAAAAAAAATGTTCTTAAATAAAAATTAAACTTTAAAATTCAAAACTAAATTCTTAATAAAAATCCAATTAATGGTGATCACATATCATCATCACTATTATCATTCTATCTTGTATTATTAGAGAAAATATCATCTTCCAAAGATTAGTGTTACATAGAATCCTATTTGAGCTCCACTAATTAGGTCACAAAGATAATTCTTCATCATATTTATCTTCTTCTTCTAGGCCGCCTCCTCTTCTTCATCGTATAAATATTCTTCTTATTTATTCATCTTATCCACTTTTAACTCACCCTCGCAATCATCCTAAACTTGTCGTCATCATGTGTTAGGCTTCTGATAGACTTGATTTTTGGCATCTTATTTTTTTTTGTCTAGTAATTTCTTAGCCGCTACTTTTTCTTCTCATTTTTTAATTTCATTCATTTTTGGGGGGACATGAATTCATAAAGAGATAAGATATAGAAAATAACTATCAATTCAAGTTTATAAGAAAGTTTATAATTTGTATATGTTTAAATATACAAGTTTTGAAAAAATATACTCGAGTGCACCTGCAAAGTATAGTAGTGTCTATATTAGTCTATGCTACCATAATTGATATTCTTATAGCGATGTAGTAGAAAGGTCCATTCAAATGGAAACTTGATATATATAATTTGGATCATTATTCTCCTTATTCTTTGGATACATGGATAATAAATTTTGATGGAAAAAATTAATTAGTTCTGATGTACTTAAGAAGTCGTTATAAGACTTATCCAATCACATTATTTTTATCGAAAAATGTGTATTTTTAAATTTATATTATCTTTGTGACACTTTTAATGATGACATTCAAAAAATATTTAGAACATATATAAAATAGAAAAAAGAGTTTTTAAAAACTGAAAAGAAAAAAATCAAATTGGATTTTATAGTGTGAGTAAAGTTTGTATCAAAATTCAAACTAAAAGAAACTAGGTGTCTTCTGGAAAAATTTAAATTTTGAGTAGATTTTTTTTAATATAAATGTGGACGTGTAAAAGGTGTGTATTAGAATTTTATTCAAGTTTTTATATAAGATTAGTAACATTAAGAACTATTTTAAGTTTTGAGAATATATAATTTCACCCCATTTACATCACAAATTAATTTATAAAAATATATATAATAAATTTTTTGGGCACACTTTTCACAATTTATAAAATTATATATAATAGTTCTTGTGGTCGCATTTGTTAATTTTTGTATTTAATCCATGTTGTTATATCATTTTAGGTATGACTTCTGTCAATATGATTCTCACATTCACCTTTAAACAAAACAAAAAATACTTGTTTAAAAGGAACTTAAAAAATAATACTTGTTAAAGTGCAAGCAATTTATGGTTCATGGGTCGAGGGACATATTAGGGTTGGATTACAACATTATTATATTATTTTATCGTTATCCAATTGATTTGGTATATAGGTTATGGACAGAAATACGGCTACCTCAAATAAAGTATGGACATAAATACACCTAACTCAAATAAGATAGGTTAAATGTATAAAACTGAAGAAGGAAATGCGTAATTAAATGCTAAATCAAGCATTTAAGGGAAAGGAGAATATGACACACTTATTTTAATTATATTTTGATGTTAAATTTGATATAATAATTTACACTTTAAAATTTGTATTTGAAGTCATCATGATTATTACATTAAAATTTAAAAACAATTTGAAAGAGATGTTAGGTTAATATAAATTATAGATGTCCTTGGTAAGTTTTCATGACCTTAAAAATATTATTTGTTAGGGACTGTCACTTATAATTTATTTCATTGAAAATATTTGTTTATATGTTATGTTTTTTCTTCTTTCCTTAATTTTGCATGGTGTAATCTTATTATCCTAAAATGTCAAAAGTTTGGGTTTGAGGGTATATATTAGAGAAATCCACTAATATAATTTTTTTTACAATTATAATAAATATATTTATAATTAAAAATTACATAAAACATGTGATTTCAAATATCTTCTAAAAGTGAGCTCTCCATAATAGAATGTTAACCAGGAAATGGGAATGGTTTAGTGTGTTTACTGATCGGATGAACCTAACAAATTCTCTATTCATAAGTTACTTAAATTCAAAAATTAAAAATATTCATGTGCATGTTAACATCTAATACCTAGAAACAAGAAAGGGAGAAAGAGGTTGACAAGTCAGTGCAAAAAAAATTAAAAATTTATAAGTTTCTAGAGTGTGTGTGCAGTCTTACTAAGTGTCGGTAAATTCAAAACGGCTCAAAATAATAGGTTGAGTAAAAGTTAAAGAATGTTTCAAGCAATAAAATTTGACATATTACCTAATTTGGATCAATTACTCATACATATACAAATATTCTAAACACTTATAAAATAGTTTGAAGTAAATATCAGGAATTCATTTTTAGGTGTCTACAATTTTCTTCACTTTGAGAGGCATGTTTAGCCACAAACTAGATGGTCTAAGCAAAAAGATACATCAAAATATATATGAAAATACATTATTGTTGCAAGTCTCAAAATGTTAAAATGTTAAGTATTATATCCTAGAAAATTCCCACTTACTTTCCCTATGCAAACATGGGTGAGCTAAAATATGATAAATGTTTAGATGTATTAAATTAATTGATTATATCGATATCCCTGATTTGTTCTTAATATGTGAAATAAATCTCGTGGACCTATTGCATGTCTACCATAAAATTTAAGAATAAAAAAGATAGAGTGGAGTTGGAACCTTATATGTTTTAAAGTAATGAACCTTCACATCAAAAATTAAATCTAAATCATTATGTTGCTATGTCACAAAGTATTGGATATTATAGTTGTACCCCTAAAGTCATAAGAAAATAGGCACTAAATCCTATATCATAAATAATTTATCTAGAACCTAACATAATAAATATAAAAATAAAAATAAAAATAAGCACACAATATGGATATCCCCTTGAGATATGAGTTGAATCTGAACATAAATTTGAAGGTCAACCCTGCCTATCATGAATTTTTTTCATGACAATTATTTATTCAAATACCTGTCAAACACTAATATCATTTATAATAAAATAAACATGTGTGTGTGTGTGTGTGTGTGTGTGTGAGAGTGAGAGAGAGAGAGAGAGAGAGAGAGAGAGTCACGACCTTGTCGCATGCACCTTTTTCCTCTATTATTCAAAACATTGGTGGCACTTCTCTTTTTGGTTAGCAGGCAGATTTCAACCTTAATCTCAAATGATTTTGTACGATTTTATGTATATATATAAATATGAATATGTGTGTCTATATATATATGTATGTATGCACGTACATGCATACAAACACACACACATATACATACATATACACATACATACACATATACACATACATATGTGTGTATTTGCTTGAGATGACCTTCTAAGTGACTAAACTAAGTCATGGTTCTTAGACCTCTAACTCACTCTGACATGTGTTATTTTAAAACATTTTGCTTTATCTAAAAGTTAGCATTAGAATTGAAAGAAAGTGTATAAAGTATATCAGTAAATTGACTGGTTTTAAATGTCATGCGTTGGCATGAACCTATCTCTCTCTATATATATGGAATATTAATTGTGGAATTTTGATGGTTAAAAGTCTTGTGTTGCATTGGCCTTGCTAAACAGGTCTTTATTGTTAGTACCTCCCGGTACTATAGTGAAGGCCTCGGGGTATTATTTTTACTTGACTTTTGTTGACTGCCAATAGGAAACTATTGTTTGCTATGAATCAAACGCATTTTCCTATGTTCACAGAGCGCTGCCAGTAAAAATTAGTTTTTGCCAGTTACCATTAGCTACTGAATACTTTACAGTTGCTCCGTCCAACCAAATTCTATCATTTTTTTTTTGAATGGATTTTTTACATCTTTATGCCTGTGCATTTAATAAGTTTTTTTTGGGTAATTTACGGCTGCAGCTGTCTTCCTGGATGTGTATGGTGGCCAATTAAAAACTGCCAGTATTAAAGTTTTGAGCATTGTCGTGGATTATTTCCATTAATTATATGAATGGCCAATTACAGGAGCCATAAGATTGATAATATTCCCCTACAACATCTAAGCAGGGAGGTACTCCTGCTGCGTCGCTGCACTTGTTTGATATTGTTTTGGCATTTGGGATTAAAGGTGTCAGTGAAGTACCTATACGGGATAACAAGTAAAAAACAAAATAGACATTGCACTCCCCCCTTAATCGCCGAATATATGGGGCTCACCTTATGTTTGAGTCTATAAAGAAATATAGATTATATGAAAGAAATACGTTTCCTCTTTATTGCCAAATTGATGCTGAGTCGAAATTTATTCATTTTAAAACCGTGGAATAATAATAATAATAATAATAATAATAATAATAATAATAATAATAATAATAATAATAATAATAATAATAATAATAATAATAATAATAATAAAGTTTTTAAGGTCCATGATGCCAATTAATACTTTGGTTATGGTTTATAAGGCATGTCTAGCATATGGGACCACTTCGTACTTTCATCGTGGAGAGGCACCTTACTGTGCTACGAATACGAGGCATGCAATCCCTACCTCATGTAGGATTTGAACCTGTGACCTCCCTTCCAGGGGCACATGCTTTGGAATTAGAATTTAGCATAGAATGGCACTAGGGTGTTTTTTGGCCTGGCTATCTTTTTTAAATAATTTATTTTGTTCTTTTAATTGTTGACCCTTTTGGAGAGTGTAGCGATAAGGTTTGAGTGTTGTGTAGGTGCTGCCTGAGATGGAGGAAGGGAGGGACAGGGGAAGAGATAAGGTTTAGGCATTTATTTTATTTTATATACATGTATATATGTGTATGTATGTATATGTGTGTATGTATAAAAATTTGGATGATTTTTATAAAATTTTATCTTGCATTTAATATGGTATCTTAAAAAATTATTGTTTTTTACAATTAAAAAAATGTAAATATGAGGTCATGTGATCATCAAATTTTAGTTTTGAGTAAAATGTACCATGAAACACATTTATATAAAAGAGATTTTTTTTTTTCATTAGATAAGGTAAAAAAGTGGGTTTTGAAAGACCTCCATATCTTTTTACAGAGCCAAACAAATAATACAATAAATCCCCTACCAATACTAACTTACAATAATCCTACCATAAAAAATAACGAAACTACCACAAGCTTCAATAAACCTTCTAAAAAATGTCAGCCATAAGGCAACAACTAGAGTGAACCAGGTTAAAAAAAACAACTAGATAACCTTTTAGTGATCCCTAAGAAAGATAGATAACAAGCTATAAAATTGCAAAAAACACTTAGTACATAATACCCACCAGAGTGTCTTGGTTTAGATCTTGCAATCCCCATATTCATACTTCTAGTTAGGCTATCACCTCTCTAAATTGTCTTCTTTAATTTAGATTTTCTATTAAATACTAAAATACAATCCTCATCCTTCTCTCCCTCCATGTGTGGGCTCACATATCTGTAACCAACTTTTCCTTCCTAATATATTCCTTGTACACTAATCCTTCCCAAAAGGCAATAAGCCTTAAATTGCTAAAATCTATCTCCTTACATGGGTTATGAGGTTTCTTTGAACTAGTGGCTTCATTCCTTTCCCTTTATTGCTTGTATTGAGTTTGACATTAATATTCTTGGGTTTCATTTTCTCTTTCCTCAAGATCGAGAGTATCTCGATCTTTCTTTACTAATGGATTATCTAGGACACCCTCTTCCTCATGATTAACCAACCCTTAGTCTACCAACTCTTCATCCTCTCCCTCCCCAAGGGTCACATTCTCCATCCTTGGGTCCACTAAGAAACAATCAACTTACTCTTGTTTCCATTAGAGCATTGAATTTAAGCATCAAGACTCCTCTTCATTCATGCTTTCCAGATCTTCTTTTTGAATGAAAACCTCTCACTCTACCCCTTGATCTTTGGTTGTTTCTGATGCTTCTATTTGTTCTTGAGTCATGTCTATCCTTACATCTTAAGGCTCCAAGGGATTAAGACTCACCTCATTTCTCCTCCACTTAAAGTTTGATCTAACAAGAAAAGGACTTGTATCCAAACTTATGATATGTTGAATAGAAAATAGACAAGTTTTTATATTCAATCAACTCTAACTTATCTCCATATTTTGACATAAATTTTGATAGTAAATAGAAGCTTTTTTGCCCATAAAAAAATGAAACATAATTTAACAAATAATAACTTTCTCCTAAATTTAATGAGTGAATCCAAAATGACATGTTGACCCCAAAAAAAAATTAGCAGTGCCCCTCAAAACCTCAACTTCCTAAAACTCTAATGAAATAACTAGAAATTTGATCCAAATTGAAATTTAGTTGAAGTTTTCCTTGAATAAGCCCATCCCTGAATTCTATTTTATAAGGGATAAACAAGATTTCCCTATACTAATAACTCCATGAAAATCCCCGTGTAACATCATCATATGTCATTGTCATATCATTATGAACCATGTGAAACTAAAATAATGGAATAAGAAGGAATAAGTGATAGCCAAGATTATAATACTCTATACATCCTAGATCAGGTCATCATGTATAAATTAAAATAATGTCTCAAATATTGAGAGAATATTTAACCATGGGAAGTTGAAAACAATTTTTAATACACTCTTTTGGAATGTATGAGTCATTACTATTCCAAATGATAAGGTTGGTAAGTCAATTTTCTATAGAATTTCTAATTTTTTTTCATTTTTAGATAATAGTAGAATACGTTTTAATTTTTAATATTTATTTATTTATTAATGAAACATCAAAATTTGTATTAGAATCAAGCCAAATATAATTAATAATATATATAAAATCTGCTTCAGTGTGGCTGACACTAGTTATCACTATAAGTGATTATATGTATAAAAGTTATTTCAATATGGCTGACACTAGTTATCACATTTTTGTAGTGGCTTCTAGTTAAAACAATGTTGATAGAAACATTTTATCATGTATAATATTATATTTTATATTTAATTTTTTTTAAAAGAAAAATTGATTAATTTATTTATTTGGTGTGTTTCGGTAAGAAATATTTCATCATTTGTAGCATCATAAATTTTGAATCAACCCCCTCACTTGAATATACGTGCCACTTATAATGACACATTTTATGTTAAATTTTAATTAAAATTCTTTGGATTGAGTATAATGTTTTGATCTAAAATTTTATTTTATTTAAAAATAATTAACTAAATATTAAATTCTAATATTTTAATTAACTAATAATTAATTAAAATATTTTGGATTGAGTATAATGTTTTGATTTAAAAAGTAATTAGTAAATATATTACATCAAAAATATAATTTATTAATTTTATTATTTATAAAATAGATAATAATTGTTAGTTATTTTAGCATGTATTTAAAATGAGTGTTTTTTTTCATATACTTAACAATTAAATAAATATTAAATTCTAATATTTAGTTAACAATTAAGTAACTATTAAATTCTAATATTTTATTAAATATTAACTTAACTAAATATTAAATTCTAATATTTTATTAAATATTTGATTGAGTATATTCTTGGTAACTCTAAAATTTTAACTTATTTACAAATAATTAACTAAATATTAAATTATAATATTTTAATTAACTAATAATTAATTAAAATATTTTGGATTGAGTATAATGTTTTGATCTTAAAAAAAATAATTAGTAAATATATTACATCAAAAATATAATTTATTAATTTTATTATTTATAAAATAGATGATAATTGTTAGTTATTTTAGCATGCATTTAAAATGAGTGTTTTTTTTCAAATACTTAACAATTAACTAAATATTAAATTCTAATATTTAGTTAATAATTAAGTAAATATTAAATTCTAATATTTTATTAAATATTAACTTAACTAAATAGTAAATTCTAATATTTTATTAAATATTTGATTGAGTATATTCTTGATAACTCTAAAATTTTAACTTATTTAAAAATAATTAACTAAATATTAAATTTTAATATTTTAATTAACTAATAATTAATTAAAATATTTTGGATTGAGTATAATGTTTTGATCTAAAAATAATTAGTAAATATATTACATTAAAAATATAATTTATTAATTTTATTATTTATAAAATAGATGATAATTGTTAGTTATTTTAGCATGTATTTAAAATGAGTGTTTTTTTAAATACTTAACAATTAACTAAATATTAAATTTTAATATTTAGTTAATAATTAACTAAATATTAAATTCTAATATTTTATTAAATATTAGTAAATATTACTAATATTAAGTTTTAATTTAATTTAAACATTTTTGGATTGAATATAATGTTTTGATCTAAAATTTTAACTTATTTAAAAATAATTAACTAAATATTAAATTCTAATATTTTAATTAATTAAAATATTTTGGATTGAGTATAATGTTTTGATCTAGAATAAATTAAAAAATAACAAGTAAGTATATTACATAAAAAATATAATTTATTATTTATAAAATAGATGATAATTGTTAGTTATTTTAGAATGTATTTAAAAGGAGTGTTTTTTTTCAAATACTTAACAGTTAACTAAATATTAAATTCTAATATTTTAAAAATAATTAACTAAATATTAAATTTTAATATTTTAAATATTAGTAAATATATTCTATCAAAAATATAATTTATTAATTTTATTATTTATAAAATAAATGATAATTGTTAGTTATTTTAGCATGTATTTAAAATGAGTGTTTTTTTAAAGTACTTAACAATTAACTAAATATTAAATTCTAATATTTTAAAAATAATAAACTAAATATTAAATTTTAATATTTTAAATATTACATCAAAAATATAATTTATTAATTTTATTATTTATAAAATAGATGATAATTATTAGTTATTTGAGCATGTATTTAAAATCAGTGTTTTTTTTCAAATAATTAACAATTAACTAAATATTAAATTCTAATATTTTGAAATAATTAAATAAATATTAAATTCTAATATTTTATTAAATATTAGTAAATATTACTAATATTAAGTTCTAATTTAATTTAAATATTTTTGGATTGAGTATAATGTTTTGATCTAAAATTTTAACTTATTTAAAAATTATTAACTAAATATTAAATTCTTATATTTTAATTAACTAATAATTAATTAAAATATTTTGGATTGAGTATAATGTTTTGATCTAGTATAAATCAAAAAATAATTAGTAAATATATTACATCAAAAATATAATTTATTAATTTTATTATTTATAAAATAGATGATAATTGTTAGTTATTTTAGCATGTATTTAAAATGAGTGTTTTTAAAAAAAAAATAAAAGGGGTAAAAGCTTTATTGAAAATCAGAAAAGAGCATTACAAAAAATTAGAGGGCCAAGGCCTCAGGAATCCATAGGAAACCTTCAAACCAAGCTTGAAACAACATTATCCTTCACCAATACCATTCTATCTTCAATAAGAACTCTCTCCAAGACATGCCAGAGCTCATGGGGAACCTGCTCCCACTCATCAATCTTCCAACCATCTAAATTCTCAGAGGCCCACTTAACCAAACAATTAGTGACCCTATTCCACTCCCTTGGGATATGGACAAAAGACATCATCTCCATCAAAGAACTTATCTGCAAAATCTGTTGCACTATCATATTCACCTGCCAACTAACATCAAAAACCTTCTATTTATTTAGCAAATTAATCAAAACATGTGAGTCAGACTCATAGATAACGTTGCGCCATCCCAAAGTATAAGCCCTCTCCAAAGCATAGAGGATCGCTAAACCTTGCATAAGGTTGTTAGTCTGCACTCCATCATGAATAGAAAAGAAAAAAACCACCGATCCTAAAAAATCCCTACCCACCCCACCAATCCCAACAGGGCCAGGATTGCCCATTGAAGAACCACCAGTATTGAGCTTTAGAATGCCAATCAGAGGGGGTAACCACCTCCTTGCCCTTTGAACTTTATTATTCACCCACCTTCCTCTCCTGACACAAGGAGAAGCTGGAGACAACCCCTAAATACCCAGTCTATCCACTAACTCTGCATCTCCTTTCTCTAAAGGGAATACCACATCACACTTAGCTTCCACCATCTCCTGAATCATACCCCTAAATTTGTGCCAAACTTGTTGAATCAACAACTTCTCTCCTTGAAATATTCTTCGATTTCATTCCAACCAAATCTGCCAAAGTATGAAAGAAGGCCCAACATACCACACATCTTGCAAGAAAGAAGCCATAGAAGGGGGTCTACCCAGCCTATTCCATAAATCCTCTAGGGAGGATGCATGAACATAGGGTATTTTCCACACATCCCACCAGTACTGCCAAAGCTGTAGAGTCATGGGAAAATGGAAAAATAAGTGAGAGGAGTCCTCCTCTGCACATCCACATAGTACACACATAGAAGGACCCTGAAAACCTCACTTCTGAATCTTATCCCATGTCAAGCTCTTATTCCAAGCCAAAGTCCAAATAAAGCAGTTACACTTTGGCCAAGATAGCTTATTCCACACTTTCTTCCACCAGTGCACCTCCACCCCATCTAGCTAGTGAGATAATAACACCTAATATCTAGATGCCATAGTATAAACACCCTTAGGATTAGGAGACCAAGAAAGAACATCCCCTTCTTGGAGGGAGATACAATGTCTATGAGAAAGGATACTATGAAGCTCAGTGCACTCCTCCTCCATACCAATAATAGGCCACTCATTAGGTTTCTTCCATCTCACCACCACCAGATGCCCATGAGGAGAAAAGGATTTGAAGTCACTCACCCTTGACCAACCTACCTCACAAAACCTTTGGCTCAAAGTAACCAAATTAAGAAACTGAGAAACAATGGGAGGAAAGCCATCCTAAGAATTAGACCAAAAATGAACTTTTGTCCCTCTTTTACAAATCCAAAATAAGCCATCCTTAATCAGGGTAGCCCCTTTCTTGAGTGTACTCTAAATCACTGATCCTTTCCCCACCAGGGGATAATGAGGAATATCAATTTGAGGGACCCCCGATAAGTATTTTTATGTTAATACCCTAGCCCATATTCCATCTTGCTCCACACACCACCTCTAATATAATTTAGTCACCAATGCCATCCCTGTCAATGATGATTGCCTTAGCCCAAGGCCACCAAGCTGCTTTGGGCTACAAACAATGTCCCACCTGACAAGGATCCATTTAGAGGACAATAAACTACTCACCCATAAAAGTTGTCTAGCTAAGGAATCTAATTCCTTAACAAATCCCAAAGGGGATACTTGAATCATACATCTATAAATGGGGAGAACCTGTACCATAGACTTGAGCAGTTGAACATGACCTACAAAGGACAACCACCGATGGGTCCAATGATTAACTTTCACACAGAATTTATCCAGAATATTCTTCTAAGACTCCCTGGGAAGTCTTCCAGTAGGGATGGGAATACCAAGATAAGTCAAAGGGAGAACCCCAGTCTAAAATATCAAGATATGAGCAATTCTCCTCTGAATGGATCCTGGAGTATTGAAGAAAAATATGGAAGACTTCTTTTCGTTAAGCATTTGACCTAAGGCTAAAAGATAAACATCCAACACCTCATGTATATTCGAAGCTTCCCTAATAGTAGCCATTCTCATCAAAGTAGTGTCATCCAAAAACTACAGGTGTGACTGTGGAGGTAAACCACCTCCCCATCCCCACCCTTGAATGAAGCCTAACTCCACCTTCCTTCTTAACAAGCATCCCAGACCCTCAACAAGAAGAAGAAACAAGTAAGGAAAGAGGGGGTCACCTTGCTACAAACCTTGAGAGGCTCCAAAAAGCTCAGAGTGCTCACCATTTATTAACACAGAGAAGGATACCGAAGTAAGACAACTCATAACCCAACAAATCCACTCATCCCTAAAACCAAAAGCACCAAGAACCTTCCGAAGGAAGGACCATTGTACACAGTCATAAGCCTTAGCCATATCAAGCTTGATGAACATTGCATTATCTTTGGAGCTAGCCATAGAGTGAATGGTCTTAGTTGCAATAACAATCCCATTCAAAATTTGACGTCCCACCACAAAACCACTCTATTCCTCTGAAATCAGCCCTTTAAGCCATTTTTCAACCTATCAGCAAGCAACTTAGAGATAATTTTATAAATCACATTGCAAAGAGAGATAGGCTGAAATTGACTTAACCTATCTGCCCCTTCGCATTTTGGGATGAGAGCAAGGTAGAATTCAGGACCCATAACATCTATTTATTCTTATGAGACTCTTAAACAACCACCAACAAGTCCAACTTGATAATCTCCCAAAATTCTTGAAAGAACTCAATCAAGAAACCATCAGGCTCAGGAGCTTTCCCCTTCTTAATTTGAAACACAATCCCCTCTAGCTCCTCTATCGAGATATTACTCATAAGTTGATCATTCATCTCTCTAGAAACCAAAGAAGGGATACAAGAAAGGACTTGAGCTTCCTCATCACAACCCCCTTGCGAATCCTCTCTAAATAATGGAGTAAAATATTGCTTAGCTTCCCATGTAATTTCATGAAAAGAAGAAAGAGTTTCACCCCTGTCATTTACCAGAGTAGAAATAGAATTACCGTATCTCCTGGCTTTCATTGAGTTGAAGAAAAAAGTAGTATTTTATCCCCTTCTGAAGCCACTCAATTCAAGCCTTTTGTTTCCAAAAAACCTCCTCTCGTAGCTCACACTCTTCTAGTGCTTTCAAAGCCCTAGTCTCTTCCCACAGCATGTCCTCATTCACTCCATCCTCTCTAATCAACCTCGTAATACCATCCAACTCAACCTGGGCAACATTCTTATCATGGAAAATATTTCCAAAGCACTGGCGATTCCAACGTTTACATTGATACTTGAAAAATTAAAGTAACTTAGCGAAAATATACATTGTTGTACCTTAAGTAGGTCTATTGTACCTCCACCACTTAACCATATAGTCGTTGAGAGAGGAGTCATGCAACCACATAAGCTGGAACTTGAAAGTAGGAGATTGAGGAACCCGAGCTGAAGAAATAGCTAGCTTGATAGGCCAATGATCCTAACCCGTCCAATCTAATATTTTTGACTTAGGAAACCATAACCCACTAACCCAGTAGCAAGAAACCAGAAAGCAATCAAGTCGTTCTGCAATGCAGTTATTCCCAATCCTCTGATTGTTCCAAGTAAATTGGCCATTAATGGGCTTGATATCCACAAGATTTAAATTTGAGATATTATCCTGGAGTAGCAATGTAGAAGGCTCAAGCCTCACAATACCACCCCACTTCTTAGCTAACTCAGATATATCATTGAAATCCCCAGCCATTATTCATGGGTGGAAAGGAACCATGTTTTGGACAAATCAGATATGGGACCACAAAAGTTGTTTACCTTGAAGATCAGTAGGTGCATAGATATTGGAGAAGAGGACAAACTCCCCCGTCTCAAAATAAGATGCAATCATAGAGATAGAAGACTAAAAGGATAACCACCAAAGATGGTGGATCTTTCGAGGATTCCATAAACAAGCCACTCCCCCCATCGACCCTTGAGCTCCAACACATTGGCACTCTCCACTCCCCCATAGCTTAGGCACTAAACCAAACATACACTCCATTGATAACTTAGTCTCCTGTAGGAAAAGAACATCAGGAGATTGACTTCTAACCAAATCATGAACAACATTTTGTTGAGGGCCACTGTTCAAGCCCCTTACATTCCAGGATAGAACGATCATTTCAAGGGGGTCAAAAAATGAGAATCAATAGTCTTAACAGACCCTAACTCAACCAAAGTTTCCCCTGTTAATTTAATCTTTTCCACATCCTTCTTTCTACCAGGCTTGGAAGACTTCTCCCCTACCCCTTTTTTTGGGTCCTTTTGGAGAAGACCCAAATGAGAAGAAGACCTAGGAATCTTCCCACCCTCAATCCCTATATTTGAGACAAGAGGAGATCCATCCTCACCACCCTCCTGCCCTACTATACTAGGAGCCAATTCCATCTGGACTTCCATTTGAACATCAGTGTCCATTTGCAAAGCTCTATTATCCTGCAAACCCTGAGTAGCTTCTGAAATAAGGCCCTCTTGTCTTGTACCCAAAGCCCCTTCTTCCAGATTCATCAAGCCTGGATTCACTTCCTGCTGGTTGAGATCATCTAAAATTTCAAATCTGTTGATAAAATCTTCCTCTTGCCTTTCCTTCAAAGTCCTCTTTTGACCTCGATTCTTGTTTCAAGCCTTGACAGGATTGAAACCATCAGCACCATCCACATCACTAGGAATGGGTTCCTTTCCTTTTTCAACCCTAGGGTGATTGCAGGGAGGTTGAGAAGGCTGGGAATCCACAGGCCTAGCCTTTGGGCATCTTCTCTGTAAATGACCATATTCATGATAGAGATGACATCGAAAAGGAAGGGCTTCATAATCCAACTATTGCACCCAAGAGTAAGGACCTGCACACATATCCATTGAATCTAGCAAAGGTTCACTTAAATCAATCTCAACACAGATATAAGCAAAAGTCATCATATTTTTACCTTGAGTTTGTTGAGAATTACCAACTAGTTTTCGTAGCATCGAAGCCAATAAATATAAAACATCCTCCTGCCAACATTCCATAGGGAACCTTGGAATCTGAACCCACACTGGAACCTGATTTGGAAGCTCTTCAATAGGATTGAAGCCTGCATGCCACGGTTTAATAAATAACCCAATCTGATTATAAAAATAAGAGCCTCCTTCAAAGGCCTTGTTGTGGTCTGCCAAGCAATTGAATGAAACCATGAAAAAGCTATTTGCTAAAAGCATAACCTCCATTTCTCCCTCAGGCATCCAAGTCCATTGGGCCTATGATTCAAGAAATTGTAGTGAAACCCGCATCCCCATAAACTTTCATAGCAAAGCATGCTTCAAATAATATTCAATATCTTCTACAATCATCTCCATCAGGATAACCAATTTTGGTCTCTCCTCACAACGTTTAAGATAACCATTGATCTTCATCATTCGAGTACCACCAGATAGACCCAAACTAACCAACGCCAGATTTGGTGAAAACAAGTTGTTGTTTGAAACCTTCAAAGCATGTGAAGTAGCATTTTCACCCACCACTGCTGAGCGATAATCCATCTTGGGACAAGCCCCTGAAGGCTCCCATATTGGCATTGACACTCAAAGGGATCAAGGCGAATAAGTAGGGTTATGAAACCGCAACCCTAGATCACCCCCAAATTGCATCCACTCCCCACTCCAGCACTGTCAAGAGTGAGCAGTTGTTTCAGGCTAAGACCTAAACATCCTAGCTCGACTAGCAAATTGTAGGGGCAAGCGCCATCTACAACAATCTGCAGGGTCAGCTATTTTGGCCGACTCTACGTGTTGAACCCACAAAAATCGCTGCTCTCTGCCTTCCTTTTGTCGCCGCTCTTCTACTTCCTCTTGTCCTCCACAACCTAGGAAATGATTTATCTGTCTCAAATGTAAGCAAAGCATCTCTCCACGCCCTTATCAAATGAAATCGTATCCCCAGGCTGCCCCCAAACTACATCCACTCCCCACCTAGGCGAGTCCAAGAAAAAGTAAAAAGTTTGGGCTAGGGCTTGACCGCCCTAGCTTGACCAACAACCATATGCGATCGCAACAAAGGGCAGGGTTGGCTATTTTGGCTGACACTACATGTTCAGCCTACTAAAAATGCCGCTCTCTGCCCTCTACTTTTGCCCAGCTGTCACATTCATCCAATCCTTTGAACTTTGAGTGTTTTTGTTATATACTTAACAATTAACTAAATATTAAATTATAATATTTTAAAAATAATTAACTAAATATTAAATTCTAATATTTTAAATATTAGTAAATATAATACATCAAAAATATAATTTATTACTTTTATTATTTATAAAATAGATGATAATTGTTAGTTATTTTAGATGTATTTAAAATGAGTGTTTTTTTCAAATACTTAACAATTAACTAAACATTATATTCTAATATTTTAAAAATAATTAACTAAATATTAAATTCTAATATTTTAAATATTAGTAAATATACTACATCAAAAATATAATTTATTAATTTTATTATTTATAAAATAGATGATAATTGTTAGTTATTTTATCATGCATTTAAAAAGAGTGTTTTTCTCAAATACTTAACAATTAACTAAATATTAAATTCTAACATTTTATTAAATATTAGTAAATATTACTAATATTAAGTTCTAATTTAATTTAAATATTTTTGGATTGAGTATAATGTTTTGAACTAAAATTTTAACTTATTTAAAAATAATTAACTAAATATTAAATTCTAATAATTTAATTAACTAAAAATTTAATTAAAATATTTTGGATTGAGTATAATGTTTTAATATAGTATAAATTAAAAAATAATTAGTAAATATATTACATCAAAAATATAATTTATTAATTTTATTAGTTATAAAATAGATGATAATTATTAGTTATTTAGCATGTATTTAAAATGAGTGTTTTTTCAAATACTTAACAATTAACTAAATATTAAATTCTAATATTTTAAAAATAATTAACTAAATATTAAATTCTAATATTTTAAATATTAGTAAATATATTACATCAAAAGTATAATTTATTAATTTTATTATTTATAAAATAAATGATAATTGTTAGTTATTTTAGCATGTATTTAAAATGAGTGTTTTTTTCAAATACTTAACAATTAACTAAATATTAAATTCTAATATTTTAAAAATAATTAACTAAATATTAGATCTAATATTTTAAATATTAGTAAATACATTACATCAAAAATATAAGTTATTGATTTCATTATTTATAAAATAGATGATAATTGTTAGTTATTTTAACATGTACTTAAAATGAGTGTTTTTTTCAAGTACTTAACAATTAACTAAATATTAAATTCTAATATTTTAAAAATAATTAACTAAATATTAAATTCTAATATTTTAAATATTAGTAAATATATTACATCAAAAATATAATTTATTAATTTTATTATTTATAAAATAGATGATAATTGTTAGTTATTTTAGCATGTATTTAAAATGAGTGTTTTTTTTCAAATACTTAACAATTAACTAAATATTAAATTCTAATATTTTAAATATTAGTAAATATATTACATCAAAAATATAATTTATTAATTTTATTATTTATAAAATAGATGATAATTGTTAGTTATTTTAGCATGTATTTAAAATGAGTGTTTCTTTCAAATACTTAACAATTAATTAAATATTAAATTCTAATATTTTAAATATAATTAACTAAATATTAAATTCTAATATTTTAATTATTAGTAATTATATTATATCAAAAATTTAAATTATTAATTTTATTATTTATAAAATAGATGATAATTGTTAGTTATTTTAGCATGTATTTAAAATGAGTGTTTTTTTCAAATACTTAACAATTAACTAAATATTAAATTCTAATATTTTAAAAATAATTAACTAAATATTAAATTCTAATATTTAAATATTAGTAAATATATTACATCAAAAATATAATTTATTAATTTTATTATTTATAAAATAGATGATAATTGTTAGTTATTTTAGCATGTATGTAAAATGAGTGTTTTTTTCAAATACTTAACAATTAACTAAATATTAAATTCTAATATTTTAAAAATAATTAACTAAATATTAAATTTTAATATTTTATAAAATACTAGTAAATATTGCTAGAATTAAGTTCTAATTTAATTTAAATATTTTTGGATTGAGTATAATGTTTTGATCTAAAATTTTAACTTATTTAAAAATAATTAAGTAAATATTAAATCCTAATATTTTAATTAACTAAAAATTAATTAAAATATTTTGGATTGAGTATAATGTTTTAATCTAGTATAAATTAAAAAATAATTAGTAAATATATTACATCAAAAATATAATTTATTAATTTTATTATTTATGAAATAGATGATAATTGTTAGTTATTTTAGCATGTATTTAAAATGAGTGTTTTTTTTTAAAACTTAACAATTAACTAAATATTAAATTCTAATATTTTAAAAATAATTAATTAAATATTAAATTTTAATAATTTAAATATTAGTAAATATATTACATCAAAAATATAATTTATTAATTTTATTATTTATAAAATAGATGATAATTGTTAGTTATTTTAGCATGTATTTAAAATGAGTGTTTTTTTCAAATACTTAACAATTAACTGAATATTAAATTCTAATATTTTAAAAATAATTAACGAGAAATATTAAATTCTAATATTTTAAATATTAGTAAATATATTACATCAAAAATATAATTTATTAATTTTGTTATTTATAAAACAGATGATAATTGTTAGTTATTTTAGCATGTATTTAAAATGGGTGTTTTTTTCAAGTACTTAACAATTAACTAAATATTAAATTCTAATATTTTAAAAATAATTAACTAAATATTAAATTCTAATATTTTAAATATTAGTAAACATATTACATCAGAAATATAATTTATTAATTTTATTATTTATAAAACAGATGATAATTGTTAGTTATTTTAGCATGTATTTAAAATGAGTGTTTTTTTTGAATACTTAACAATTAACTAAATATTAAATTCTAATATTTTAAAAATAATTAACTAAATATTATATTCTAATATTTTAAATATTAGTAAATATATTATATCAAAGATATAAATTATTACTTTTATTATGAAATAGATGATAATTGTTAGTTATTTTAGCATGTATTTAAAATGAGTGTTTTTTTCAAATACTTAACAATTAACTAAATATTAAATTCTAATATTTTAAAAATAATTAACTAACTATTAAATTCTAATATTTTAAATATTAGTAAATATATTACATCAAAAATATAAATTATTAATTTTATTATTTATAAAATAGGTGATAATTGTTAGTTATTTTAGCATATATTTAAAATGAGTGTTTTTTTCAAATACTTAACAATTAACTAAATATTAAATTCTAACATTTTAAAAATAATTAACTAAATATTAAATTCCAATATTTTATTAAATACTAGTAAATATTATTAATATTAAGTTCTAATTTTGAGGTAAATGTTTTGATCTAAAATTTTTACTTATTTAAAAATAATTAACTAAATATTAAATTCTAATATTTTAATTAACTAATAATTAATTAAAATATTTTGGATTGAGTTTAATGTTTTAATCTAGTATAAATTAAAAAATAATTAGTAAATATATCACATCAAAGATATAATTTATTAATTTTATTATTTATAAAATAGATGATAATTGTTAGTTATTTTAGCATGTATTTAAAATGAGTGTTTTTTTAAAAAAACTTAAAAATTAAGTAAATATTAAATTTTAATATTTTAAAAATAATTAACTAAATATTGAATTCTAATATATTAAATATTAGTAAATATATTACATCAAAAATATAATTTATTAATTTTATTATTTATAAAATAGATGATAATTGTTAGTTATTTTAGCATGTATTTAAAATGAGTGTTTTTTTCAAATACTTAACAATTAACTAAATATTAAATTCTAATATTTTAAAAATAATCATCTAAATATTAATTCTAATATTTTAAATATTAGTAAATATATTACATCAAAAATATAATTTAGTAATTTTATTATTTATAAAATAGTTGATAATTGTTAGTTATTTTAGCATGTATTTAAAATGAGTGTTTTTTTTCAAATACTTAACAATTAACTAAATATTAAATTCTAATATTTTAAAAATAATTAACTAAATATGAAATTCTAATATTTTATTAAATACTAGTAAATATTACTAATATTAAGTTCTAATTTAATTTAAATATTTTTGGATTGAGTATAATGTTTTGATCTAAAATTTTAACTTATTTGAAAATAATTAACTAAATATTAAATTATAACATTTTAATTAACTAATAATTAATTAAAATATTTTGGATTGAGTATAATGTTTTGATCTAGTATAAATTAAAAAATAATTAGTAAATATATTACATCAAAAATATAATTTATGAATTTTATTATTTATAAAATAGATGATATTTGTTAGTTAATTTAGCATGTATTTAAAATGAGTGCTTTTTTCAAATACTTAACATTTAACTAAATATTAAATTCTAATATTTTAAAAATAATTAATTAAATATTAAATTCTATTACTTTATTAAATATTAAATTCTTATATTTTATTAAATATTAGTAAATATTATTAATATTAACTTGTAATTTAATTTAAATATTTTTGGATTGAGTATAATGTTTTGATCTAAAATTTTAACTTATTTAAAAATAATTAACTAAATATTAAATTCTAATATTTTAATTAATTATAATATTTTGGATTGAGTATAATGTTTTGATATAGTATAAATTTAAAAATAATTAGTAAATATATTACATCAAAAATATAATTTATTAATTTTATTATTTATAAAATAGATGATAATTGTTATTTATTTTAGCATGTATTTAAAATGAGTGTTTTTTTCAAATAGTTAACAATTAAAATTTAAATATATTAATTTATATATTTTAGTTAAATTTATGTAAAAGAGGTTGAGAAATATCATTTTTAAGACATTGATATAATTTTGGATTTGAAAAATAATTAGAATACATCATGTCAAGAATGATATATGTTGTCATATTTTACATAGATTTATCTAAGACATGCATACCAATTGATTATTAATCTAAAATATGAAATAAATGTATGAAAAAATAATAAGATTGACTAATATAATATTTAAATTATTAATTTTTAAATTTAATTACATGTTCTATTTCATATTTTATCTATTATTCATATTTTAATTGATACATATAGTTGCACCCAACTACCATGTATAGATGCTTTTGTATATCATTTAAAGCGATAACCATGAGGATTGTGAGTCACTTTAGAAAGTTGTGTTCAATCCAAAACCATTCATAGCAAACTTCATTTCGAAAGCATTTAAGTTTTAGAATTTTATTATATGATCTATGTCTTGATGAAATGGGTTTAAAATGTTTTTAATTCAATAATACCCATATAAATCATAGTAAATGATGTAAACACTAAATAACACACACATACACACAAGTTTTATAATTTTATTATATGATACATCTAGTTCAAATAGGTCTAAATAGTTTTGTTATTCAATATTACCCATATATATGCTTTAATATTCAATGTGCTCTTTTCATTGCTTCTATAAAAAAATTTGATTTTAATTTAATACAAACAATTTTACATAGGTCCATGACTCATATGATGATCAAATTTAGTTTACAAATTTAAACATAAATATTTCATTTATTACTTAAAGATAATTAAATTCACAAAAAATATTATCCCTTGGGTCTACTAAAACTTAAATGACACCTAAATAAAAGATGTCTTTTTCTCTAAAACTCTAGCTCACCTAAGAAAATAATGCAAACATAGTGATTAATCTATCACAAAAATAGTTTTTTTAGTATTGAAAGGAACCTATTATTATAAGTAACATTTGATAGATTTGTATACCCTATCTACAATGCCACTAAAAATTAAATTGGAGTCTTAGATGGAAAATTAAGTGTTTCCTTGCAAAAGCACATCAAAATAAAAAATTAAATAAAAATAATCAATTTTACTACATAGATCTATTTTTTGACTATACTTAGTGATACATGGATAAAATGAAAATGAGATGCAATATTAAGATGCTAAGAGGAATTCGTACAATGAAATTTGGAGGTGCTTAAAATATGTAATGTCATAAGTGTGTTCACTTTTAATTAATTGTCGACATGATAAAAAAAGAAAAATTAAAAAAAAAACAAAACTGATGAAATCACATAAGAAATTCAAACATTTAAATAAAAATAATATATCAAATAAAATCAAACAAAAAATTAAAATAGATTAATCAATTAGAGAAAAACTCCTAAGAAGATAATGATTTAAATAAGAAGCATAAAAGGAAAAAATATAAGATTATAAACATTACACATTTGTTTTATTTTATTTTTGTGTTGAATTATGGATTATTTTATATATGCTTTAGTTCTAAAATATGGTCAAAAAATATAAAAATAAAATATTATATTTAACTATAAGTAAAGAACTATATATAAATTATCATCCACCAACATATGTGCAATTATTTTTAATACAAAACACAGATTTAATAGTTAAAGTTATAGCCACTAAATTTATTATTAATATAATTTAATTGTAAAATATGTTAGAAAAATGTAAAAATAAAAAATAAAAAATATTATATTTAACTAGAAGAAAAAACATTATATATGAATTACCATCCATCAACTTATGTGAAGGATTTTTATAAGAAAAGAATTAGGTTGTGGCCTTGAGTTTTATTAATAATATAGTATACCATTTTATTACACTGATAGGAATTATATAATGGAATATATGGCAAGGAAGGGGTTGTGGGTTATAATGTAATGTGTGTTCAATTTTAATTCCACTCTTAAATTTTATGTCTTTTGATTACATCAATAGACATTATACATTGGCATCTAGGAGGGACATGAGGGATGGTGAAAAGAGAAGTGCATTGTAATGTAGTGAGTATGTTCACTTTTAATTTCAACCGTAAAATTGACATCTATTTCACGTTCACTTATATATATTTTATTTTAGAATTTAATTAAAAAATTATAATATAGTTTCTATACAGTGGAGTTTGGAGTCCCATTTATTTCTATAAATATTATTTTAATCTTGACACATTGGTGTTGTTAGGTTAATGTGATTTTTTACAAATGAATGATTTTTTTTTTTAAATTTTTTTTTAAGATAATAAATTTATAAATAATTGTAGTATATAGAAAATACATGATAAAGACATTGAAATTTATATTTATTACCATTTTTTAGATGCATGCATTTAATATATCTATTGTAGCTTATGTTTTAATTGTAAAACATGACCAAACACTGCAAAATTCACATGTATATAATATGATGCAGACACGTATCTTACAAAGGACATAACTTTCGATACAAAAACTCCTTTGATTTCTTGTTTTCATTAAAATCAATATCTTATAGAGGATAATGGATAAGTAACCTACTCTATCTAGTTAGTCTCAATTGACATATGTTTTTAAGGCCATAAGTGGTATTATATGGGTTAAAATTTTGAGAATTTGATAATTTTAGACATTCAATATATTTACAAGAAGACATGCACTTGAGTTAAAATTTGTCTATTAGCTTAATTTTGGTGATTAGGAGGTAAGTGGTGATTTTTAGGTCCATCTATGTTTGCATGTAAAATTTACGTAAAATAGATATTTCCCAAATTGTATGAAAAAAATACTAAACATAGCAGTTGCTAAAATTAGCAAGGTTAGATAACTCTAGTGGTTTATTTATTTATTTAATGTTATGAATTTTGTATGTTAAGTGAAATTCAAGTTGAGATTTATTTAAATACTCTTATGTAATGATTTTAATTCATTCATGAAGAATAAAAAAATTAGTGTTTTATGAAATTATGAAAAAATTATGCTTATTAAGATTTTGTTTTACTACTTTCTATTGTCACCATATGGTATAAGATATAGGTTCAAATCTTAAAGGTAATATATTTGTGAATTTATTTTTGGTTATGAAATGATATTTTGGGAAATAATTATGTGATTTAATAACACATGGAATAGATGTCATGATGATGTTGAGGAATTACATAGATGAACATGACAATGCAACATCTATAGAGGCAAATGGAAGAGTTGACTGTAATTTTCACTTGTTAGAGACAAAGGAAAAATGGAGATGAAATAGAGAAAGAAAGAGTTCACTAAGAATAAATTCATAAAAAAGAGGAAGGAAAATAACAAACAACATAAATTAAATAAAGGATGGATAAGACCTTAGAGGGAAGGAACAAAAGAATCAAGGTGGAAGTTTTAGAGTATGGATCTAGTTTAAAACTAGAGGAGTTTTTAAACTAGTTAAATAGAATGTATTTTTTTTCAAATGGTGAAGTCTAAAAGAATAAAATAAAGTAATATTTGCATGCAAAAAACTTAAGGTTCATGTAAAGATTTGGTGGGATCACCTTCATAAAGAGAGAAAAATAAATGGTAAAGAAAATATCAAGACTTGAAGCAAGAAGGAGAATAATCTAAGAGAAAAGTGTATTCATGTAGATTATGAATAAACCCTCTACATAAGATTTTGTCATTTAAGGAAAAAATATCATCTTGCACAAGACTATACAAATGAGTTTTACAATCTATTAATATGAGTGGATCATCAAGAAATAAAATAACAAATAGATACAAGGTATGAAAATTGTTTAAATTTTTTTATTCAAGATAAATTGAGAACCCATAGAATAAATATCGTGGAATATACTTACCAATTACCTTTGAAGGCATAAGAAAAAAAAATAGATAAGGTTTTGAAAGATCAATTGTGCCAAAAAGAGGACAATTAGCTCCAATAAGTGGGTGAGGGGGGTTTAATAAAGTTATAGGATAATAATGCCATGGTATTAAAAAAAGAGGATAATAGGAAAGGGTTTCAAAATCAAAAAATAAGAATAGGATTTCAAAGAGGAAGGGACAATGATGGTGGTAGAGGATGGAATGGTCCACATATACCTTATGTTTGTTATAGATGTGGAGAAGAAGGATAAAGAGAATTTGAGGCCATGGACTATCATGAACAAGAAATTAAATAAGAGGATTGACCAAGAGTGACAATAGCTATGGCTGAGATAAAAGAACATAATCCAAAAGTTGTAGTAAACATTGGAGAAAATATCATGATAAGGAGAACAATGATAGCTCCAAACAAATAATAGGTGTAAAGTAAGAAAATTGGTGGTTCATGGATATGAACAAATATTTTTTGAACAAGGTGTATTTCAAGAGGTAAGAAATGTAAATTAAATATTGATGGTGGTCGTTGTTCAGATATAGTTTATAAAGAAATGGTAGAAAAACTAGGTCTACAACATGAAAACCATACTTATCCTTATCAGATTTCATGGTGTAAGAAAAATAATGAAGTTACATTAGATTAAATATTTTTAATCAAGTTTTTTTATATGAGAAACATCCATGGATTAAATATGGTTTGATGTTAACCCAATGAATGTATTCCATGTGTTGTTAGGAAGATGATGATAATATCACTGAAAAATAATTCATGGTGGAACAATGAATATGCATAATTGTTTTGAATATGGTACAAAGGTAGTTTTATTACCTATTAATTAAGAATGGAATGTTGTCCATAAAATAATTTATCAAAGATGTGAAGATGATTGTTTTTGTTATGCATTAATGGTAAAATAAAGAAGACACATAAGTTATGAAAATACCAACATAAGAAACAAAAGTTTTGAAGGAATATGCATATGTTATACTTGATGAGTTGATATATGGTATACCATAAAAGAGGGACATTCAACACCATATATATATATATATATATATATATATATATATATATATATATATATATATATATATAGGATCAAATCTACATAATAAAGTAGATTATAGGATGAGTCCAATAGAAAACATATAGTTGAAAAGACAAGTTATTGAATTAGTTATAATGGGTGTAGTGAGTAAAAACATGAGTCCATATGCAACACCGACACTATTAACGAAGAATAAATTTGAAAAATGGAGGATGTATGTAGATATCAAAATGATAAATAAAATCACTATGAAATACAAATTTCCTATAACTTGCTTAGATGATATGATAAATGTTCTTGTAGGAGATAAATAATTTACTAATATTGATTTATGTAGTGGATACTATCAAATTTATAGTCATGAAGGATATGAAAGGAAAATAACATTCAATAATCGGGATGGGTTATATGAGTGGATGAATATTCTATTCGGATTGGTCAATGCACCCAACATATTTATCAAGATGATGAACACAATGCTATGAGAGTACATTAGTAAGTTTTTGGGGCTTTATTTTGATATTAAGAGTAAATAAGATAAATTAACACATTTGAGAATGGTATTATAATTATTAAGAAAGGAAAATTTGTATGTGAATATAAAGAAGTACAAGTTAATACACAATAGTTTAGTATTTTTTAGATTTTTAGTATCATATGATGGTGTTATAATGGATGAATAAAACGTGAAATAAATTTTTGAGTGACCTATTCCAATAAACATATTAGAGTTATGAATTTCCCATAGTTTGATAGCTTTTAACAATAAATGCAATAAGAAATTTAGTGGTATTTTTTCACAAATAAAAAATCACATGAGGGGAAAAGAATTTGTGTGGACAAGAGCATCAATAGAAAGATTTCAATTGTTGAAAAATAAATTGATAAAAAAACATATTTTATCATTATCAATTTTTAAAAAAGCGTTTAAATTAGATTGTAATACTTCACATGTGGGTATTAGTGATATGTTGAGTCAAGAAGGAAGATTACTAGCATCATATGATACTAAAATTCCTTTTAATGAGGAAATGCCCATCATTCATTGCATCATAGACCATGAAATATCCTTTTTAATTGAATTATGCTTAAGGTCTACATTTTTCACTTTTAGGGGAAAATTTTATGAGCAAACTGAGGGAATAGTCATGGGTTTACCTCTATCACCCATAATTGCTTGTTTATTCATGGAACATTTTGAATCCCAAACACTTAATTACTATCCACTAAAACCTAATTTATGGGATATATTTGTATATGAAACCAATTAAAGATGGCCTCATGGTGATCATGAACTTTATAAATTCATGTTGCACTTAAATGGAAGATCCAACTAGATACAATGTATAATGGAAAATGAAGAAAATAACAAGTTATCTTTCCTTAATGTTCTTATCTAAAAAATACCTGATGGCACTTTATCTCATGAATTATAATGAAAGAAGACCCATACTAATATTTATCTTCAATTTGATTCACACGATCATCTTTGTTATAAATGTATTTTTATTTATTCACTTGCTTTTAGGGCCTTAAAGATTTATAATCCTAAAAACTTCCATAAAGAAAAAGTTTATCTAGATAAATTCCTAATGCAAAATGGTTATAAAATATGGAAAATTGAGAAAGCCTTACATAAAAAGAGAAATTATAAATAAAATAATGATAACTTAAATAGATATTTGTAGAGAATCACCATCCCCTATGTTAGTGCCATTTTTGAAAAGATCTTTATTATTGTTAGAAAGGTTAGTTTGTAAATAAACTTCAAACCTCATAACATATTTAGAATTTGATAAGGATGTTTTTTATCCTAAGACATAAAAAGGTGTTTATTGATCTGTAAAACCCTTTTGAACCCTTCAATTTCACTTTCAATTTATAATAGAAATTGAATAATGACTTTAAATAAATGATCAAAATTGACTAAAACTGAATATGAATATCTATGTATTCATTCCTTCTAATTATACCTTCAAATAATCATGATTCATTTAATTAATTTTTGTTAAGTGCTATTTTTTATTTAAACTTGTATCTACATTTGAATAATTGAATCAAATCTATGAAAAGAACAAGATTACAAATAAATGAAATAAAAACACCAAAATTGTTAATAGAGTTCACCCAATCTAGTCTACGTCTCTAGGTCTTACTCAAAGGTAAAAATGATTGATTATTGATGTAAAATTTATTTATACATCACCTTATCCCTAGTATGGGTTCTCAATTTGTAAATAAATGTTTTGATGCCACTAGTTCCAGCTCTAGCAACTAGCTCTAGCTTTGGCTCTCAGCTCTCAGCTTTGGCTTTGGCTCTTAGCTCTCGATCTTGGCTCTGATGAGAGATTTTAAAATTTTGAATGAATTTAAATTCACCTATGACCCTTTTATATACTTGTTACAGGTCCACTTTTTTTGATTGAAATGATTATCTATAATCTTATTTTAATAAATTTCATAATTATCCCATACCCAATTTTTATGGAATTTTAAATTATCCATTAAATTTTAAAAATATGAAGTGATAATTATTCCCCAAAAAATGATGTAATATGTTTATCCCCAAATATTAAAGACTGGTTCAAATCATATTTCCACATCACTTTATTACCATGCCATCATTTTGATTGGTCATAACTTTCACATACATACTCCTTTTTTTGAACTATAAAATGTGATAGAAAGATTAAGATGAGATCTACACCATGGAAATAGTTTTTAAATATTAAATAATGGTCAATTTTTTTATTTTGATTAGCTTTGACCACATATTGACTAGCTTTGACTAGAACTTTGACCAACTGCACAAGGAACAAGAAGCTCTATTTTTGAATTTCCACATACCTTCAGAAAGCTCTTGATGGGATATTTGTAATGGTGAAAGATTTAGTCTAATTTGGGACCTTTTAAAAATTTACTTCTAGATCATTTATAACATCTCTTGTTCATTTGGAGTTCCCTACATTAAGGAAACTAGCAGATCTCTTCAAACTAGACTTAAGGAGCATGTGAGTGACATTCGTTATTATTGTCTACATAAATATACCCTTGCTAAGAATTCTCATCTCAAAAATTAAAAAAAAAATTTAGATCAAGAAAAAAATTTAGATAAAGAGGATGAATATTAGAAAATAAAGATCTAAGAAACAATTGAAATAGAGAAAAATCCGAATAACATAAACATATATAATCATTTAGGTGTTGGTGAATCTTGGGGTCTAGTTATAATATTTTAAAAATATCAAGATGACATCCATGGTGGGTAAGCTATGTTTGGTTTTTCTTTTTTTGAATTTTTTTGTGGGAATTATTCACACTCAGATTTGGCCTACTACTTATGCTCACTTTATTATGTTTATTTATGGGAGTTTCATTACTGTTTGATTTCAAATAATTCAACATTCAAAATCTTTATTTTATCTCATATCATACCTTGAATATGGACACACATATTATGTACAAAAATTTAAAGCATTCAAGATTCAAAATATTCATTTTATCTGATCTCATACCCTAAATATGGACACACATATTGTGTTCAAAACATTGTTTTAAATAATATCAACATGATGAATTTGGATGTTTCTTCAAACCAACATCATCATGGAGATTTGTATAATTTAAACTAATAACATACCTCAATGATAAATTTAATGAGTTAAGAAATAATATTCTACTTATGATTTTAAATTATAATCCAATGTACAAACATTAAGACATTGTAGTATTTACCTAGTACCTATGGAGTTTATGTTATTTACAAACATTGAGGTCTTTAATTATGTGCACAATCATACAAAATTAAATAGTAGACATGAAAATTAGTTGTCCTTTTTTCAAGGATATAATTTCATTTTGAAACATAAATTAAAAATAAAAATAAGGTAGCCAATGATTTGAGTAGGTGAATGGCACTATTAATCACTATGGTGAGTGAATTAGAGGGATTAAAAGTTGTTAAGGAATTATATGATACTGATCCTAATTTTGTGAAGATAGTTGAACAATGTAGGAATCCATTAGAAAGTGATAAATGTACTATTTATGATGAGTATTGAAAGAAATTAAATAAATTTTTAATATTAAATTAACATAAACAAAAGATCTAGAACTGTAAATAATGAGCAAAGCCATAGATCAATGTTGACACAATGATTTAGGTGGTAAAACATTGAAAGGTAAAGACACAACAATAGTTGATATTAATATAATTGAGAAACATAGAACCCAAATACAATCCTTATCTTCTCAATTCTCCTCTACAACAAAATTTCTTCACAAAACCTTTGTAAATATTTGCCAAATGTAAATATTAATGTATTTTACAATTCATCAAAGTTGATTTTAATGAGTAACAAATAGGGGTAAACCTTATTTTATGGTGAAAATTGAAGGGAGGTGACTGTTGTGAATAAAAGGTCTAATAATCTTAAAAAAACATTTAATAAACCATTAGTAATTTATTAACTAAATATAATATTGTTATTTATTTAAACTAGTTTTTTACCTTGTGTTAATAAATAATATATTATTATTATTATTTTTATTTAAGGAATTACTAATATAATCTAAGGGTTAACTAATGACCATTTAGACAATAAAATTTCTAACACTCCCCATTAATGCTAAGTGGGGATGAAAACCATAGTCACCATAAAAGAATTATATAATGTACAAAATCTGAAAGATTTAAAAACCTTCATCATGCCAAAATTCATTTTGAGAAACAAAAATAAATATAAGCCATAAACTACTTAAAAGTAAGTTTTGGATGGTATAATCATGAGAATAAATCTCATCTATTCTCATGAATAATATACTAAACATATTTGGAGCCTTTTATAACATAAAAACCTTCATTACCAAGTATGGTTTTAATGTATAGGGGTACAAAAGTAAAAATTTCACACAAAGTTTATTTAAGTTACATAACTTCAACATAAAATTTATAATGATTTAAAATTGAGAAGAATTATAGAGAAGAAGAACATATATCCATTGGGAAGCGGCATTCTCCTACACACTCCCCTTCAATGGTAATTTGAAGAGGCCTAATATTACATGAAACTAACAAAAGTTGGTAGTATCAAGTGGTTTTGTAAAGATATCTGCCACTTGTTTATCCATAAGATAAAAATATAGATTAATATCACCATTGAAGACTTTATTTCAAATGAAATTCACATGAACTTCAATATGTTTAGTTCTTAGGTGTTATACAAGATTTTTGGCTAGATCTATATAAACTTGGTTATCACAATGAAAGATGATACTTGAGAAACATCATGTGAAGTTATTCAAATAGCCTCCATAGCCATATGGATTTTTAATAGATTCCATGGCACCTTTTTACTCAAATTTTGTATAAGAAAGAGACAATAGCTTGCTTCTTGCTACTCTAAGTGATACCACTTGCACCAAACTTAAACACATATCTAATATATTTGTGTTATAAAGTATCACCAACATGGTAAGCATCAAAATAATCATATAAATTAATATTATCAATGGATTAATAAAATAAACCATATTTTACTTTTAGTTTTATATAACAAGGAATATGTTTAACTAATTTTTAATGATCTAGATAAGGATCCTACATAAATCTAGAAGCAACGCTAACAACATATGAAATATCTAGTCTAAATTTAGCTAGATAAATGAAACTTCTAATAAGTTGTCTATATAAAGTAAGGTTATTTTTTTCATATTCATGTTTAGAATCAAGTTTAACACTAACTTCAATACGAGTAGTGGTAGATTTACAATCAAGCATGTTAAAACTTAACAAAAAGATTATTTGCATACTGAGATTGTTATATAATAATTGAATTTTTATCTTAAAATATAGCCATTCTTAAAAAATGATGTAGAATACTTACATCAGTCATTTCAAACATTCGACCGAGTTTATTTTTATATTTATGAATTAAACTAGTTAAATTGTGAGTAATCCAAAAATCATCAACATATAATATAATTAAAATCAAATGACCATTTTCAAATTTGAAAAATAGATAATTATCTCAATAGCAATTAGAAAAACCTAATTCTTTGAAAAAAAAAGTAATTTTAGAATACCAAGCGCGAGGATCTTGTTTTAAACCATACAAAAAAAAATTTAACTTGCATATATAATGTTATTTATTAGGATTAGTGAAACATTTAGACTAAGTCATATAGATTTTTTCATCTAAATCGTCATTTATAAATGCATTCTTGACATCCATTTGATGGATAAACAAACTATTTTGGGTTGAAAGAGAAATAAAAAGTCTAACAATACTCATTTTTTCTACAAGAGCAAAGGTTTCAACATAGTTAGTCTTAGGTTTTTGATTAAACCTAAGAGCAACTAATCTATCTTCAAACTTTCCAATTTTACTAATTGAATTATATTTGATCTTATAAATCCACCTACAACTAACAATATGCCTTTTACGTTGAGGAAGGACAAGTTCCTAAGTTTGATTTTTAATTAAGGCATTAATTCCACTTTCATAGTAACATTCCATCTATCATCTTGAGTGGCATTTTAAAATCATGTATATGTCATTAAAGCATGATAAAAATATTGACATCTAGTTAATTTAATAAGATTATCAGCATTAGAAGATTGAATTAAAGATTATTCCCATTTAGGTATTTTAGATTGAACATAAAATTTAAGGAGTTTCTCAAAATCTGAGTTATCCATAACTATATCAACTTCCTCAAGGGCATTTGTTTCATCACAAGGAGAAATGTGAGAGTCAAGTTTATCAATAGAAAAACACTAAGGATGATCCAAAGAGGGTTGACAAAAAGATTATTCAAGAATAAGAAAATTCTTATTCTTAATAATCTAACTTTTAAAAGGATCATATACTCTTAAACCTTTTGTCTTGCCTATATAACCTACAAAAATGCAAGAATAGGAAGTGGGATTGAACTTATTTTTTATAACTTTAGGAATAAAGATAGAAGTAGGGCTACCAAAGATCTTGAGATGAGCCACATTAGGTTTATTTGTATTCCATATTTATAAAGGGGTATGAATATGCAAGGATTTTTAAGGGACTCTATTAAAAATATGAAAAATAGTGTTCATGGATTTGGGCCATAAAAAATTAAGAAAATTTGTAGAGTGCAAAATTATTCTAGCCATTTCTATGATGGTGTAGTTTTTCCTTTCAGTAATATGATTTTGCTAAAGGGAATAGGGATTTGTTAGTTCCATTTTAATACCTAAACTAATTCAAAAAGAATCAAACTCTTTACTAATATATTCACTATCATTATCAGTTCTTAATCTCTTAATAGAAAAATCAGATGCATTTTCAGCACTAGCTTTAAATTCTTTGAAATTAGATAACACATCAAATTTCATTTTAATAAAAAATAATATATCATTCTAGTGTAATCATCAATAAAAGTAATAAAATTTAAATAACTATTAAGAGATATAATTTCAATAGGTCATACACCATCACTATGAATCAATTTTAAAGGATGTGAGGAATTCACATCATGATTATTATGAAATGGGTTAGTATATTTCTTAAAACATAATAAACCCTCACAAGTTTCATGACAATAATGGATATAAGGAAGTATATAAATAAGATTATTTGAAGACATATTGATGTAGAGGTTTCTTGGATTTAATCTCAACCTTATCCTTTTGACCAAACTCACTAGGTTCTTTGACCCTTCCTAATATCCCTTTACCCCCATTATCTTACTACTATGGAAAAATTATATTTAATTATGACTTAAAAGATGCGTATTATTCTTTTTCCTATTGAGACACACCTGTGTGTCAATTTTGGTGGCTAAACTCCTTGCTTAGGTCCACTTTCCCACTTTAGGTCTATTCAATTAGGCCTCTTATAGCCCTTGCACTTCATAGTTCACAAGAATCCATAAAAATGGATACATAAACAATTTAAAACACATGATTCAATTATATATTTCCAAAATTTATTATACTACCAAAATTTGTGAGTTTTTGATGGGTAGTAATGGAGTTATGCAAGAAACCCTAGTTTAGGGCTTTTAGGTGCCTATATTAACCTAAGAGCAAAGAAAATTCCAACATGGAAATTTAAAAATATTTAAAATATCTATGTGAGGTTTCCTAGGTCTTTCCTAAAATTTTTAAATTTTTAAAATCGATTTACGCACAATTTCAATCCATTATCATAGGTTTCCAAGGAAAATTACATTTGACTGTGTAGGAAAATGATGCATCTAAAGGTTTGTGTACCTATAAAGATGAATATAATGCATAAAAAGTAGGGAAAATTATGAAATGATATTAAAAAACATTAAATAAGCTTACCAAAATATTTTCCAATCATATACAAATTGAAACAAGGGTCTATCTTCTCATGGAGTAGTCCTATAGTCCATTCAACAATTGCTTCTCACAGGGGTCAGGGGTTTGTTTATGAAATTAATTTGAGAAAATAGTGATATATTAAATATTTATTGATAATTAACATAAAATAAAATAAAAATAACCTTGAGGAACATAAATAAATAAAATTCCAAATTCTTTTATCCCTTAATAATAAAATATAGTCTGCACACTAAAAGAATAACTTTCAAAATAGGGTTTTGTATATGAGTATATATGCACACCAGATAGTTTGATCACTATTTATTTCAAAATTTAGTAATAAAATAAATTATAAAATTCTTTAATAACAATAAAAATAATTATCCAATTCCATTTGATCATCAATTTTGAAAACAACAGTCTGAAACCAAGCTTAAACACTCAAGATAGGGGTTTGTATTCCACTTTCTTCAATATGGACCTTTTTTCTATTCCTTTGAGTATGGTATCTTACAGAAAATGAATTCACCTACTTTACTCACAAATATATTCTTTTTTATTTAACATAAATGGTGTAGTCACTTCTTGAAATCCTTTAATGGTTACATGACAAGTTTGAAAAGATGACCAAGTACAAAAGTTGATTTTTTAGGCATATATCACTTTAGAACCTTGTCAATGGTTCAAGGGGTATATAATGACATTTTAAACATGTTCATAAATGTATTAAATATTTTAAATCACCCCTATATTTCCTAAAATAAACCAAAAATCAAATTTGGAATATAGAAGTTTCAAATTTGCACTACCTAGATGCATTCCTAGACTACCAATTTGAAATATAAGCATGATTTGGAATCTATAAATCCATCAAAGTTATAATTAATCATAAATTAATGAAAAAGAAAACAAAATTAGACAAAAATTCTCCCTAAGGGTGATGATCTTACATCATACTCCCAAGGAAAGGAGAAAACTCATGGGATATTATCCCTAAGTGCTTATAGAGTAATACCTCACTTATGTATGCCATAATTAGTCATCCAAATGGAATATTGTAATAGGTGATTATTTCATTTAACCATATAATTTAAGTACTACTTGTCTCTAGTCATCTTGAACACCTACTTGTCCAATATACAATCCATCTCTTCTATCTTGGCCTTAGGAAACTATGTTGCCTAATCTGGGCTTATCATAGATGTATCATCTACTATTTTCCCTCCATCTCAAAATACCCTTCAGGGTGTCATCTCTCATGCATACCTCATATCACTATATATTTATGTCAAATCAATAAGTTATAAATAAATCAAAACAAAATTTGACCCAAACATACCTCGCCTTGCTCTAATACCAAATTAATGTAGAGGTTCCTTGGATTAAATCTCAACCTTATGCTTTTGACCAAAATCACTAGGTTCTTTAACCCTTCCTATTATCCATTTACCCATTTTATCTTATTAGTATGGAAAAATTATAGTTAATTATGACTTACCAAAGGTGTATTCATATTTTTCCTATTGAGACACACCTATGTGTCAATTTTGTTGGCTTAACTCCTTGCTTAGGTCCACTATTCCACTTTCAATGTATTCAATTAGGTCTCTTCTATCCCTTACACTACATAGTTCACAAAAATATATACAAATGGATATGTATACACTTAAAACTACATGATTCAATTAGAGAATTTAAAATGGACTAGACTCCTAAAATTTATGAATTTTGGATGGTTGGAAATAAAGGTAAGCAAGAAACCCTAGTTTAGGGTTTTTAGGTGCCTATACTAACTCGAGAGAAAATGAAATTCCACTTTGGATGTTTCCAAATATTTCAAAGATACATGTGAGGTTTCCCATGTCTATCATGACCTTTTTCAAGTTTTCTAATCAATAGATACATACTATTAATCTATTATCATAGTTTTTCAAGGAAAATTACACTTGACTGTATAGGAAAATGGTGTATCTACAGGTCTATGTACCTGTAAAGAGGGATAAAACACATAAAAATCAAGATAAATTGTCAAAGGATATTAAAAAACATTCAAGAAATTTACCAACATATTTTACAAGCATTTTCAAATCAAAACAAGGGTCTATCTACTCATTGAGTAATCCTACAGTCCATTCAATAATTACTTCTCATCGGGGTTATGGGTTTGTTTGTGCAAATATTTGAGTAACCAATGATCTCTTCAATATTTATTGATCATTACCATCAATAATAATAATAATAATAATAATAATAATAATAATAATAATAATAATAATAATAATAATAATAATAATAATAACCTTGAATAACATAAAATAATACAATACAAGTGCAACTAAGAATAATCCCAAAGAAAATATGCAAGTTCAAATAACTAGTCAAGTTATAGTATGGCCTCAAAGCACACATAAGAGGCATGTTAATGATGTCAAATATATAGGTACAACTGAGGAAAATAATGAAAGAGACTATCATAAAAATGAGTTCATTGAAGATGAGGTAGAGTAATGCTTGTTAGTAGTTGAAAAAGATTTGAGAAAGATAAAGTGGAAAAAGAAAGAAAAGAATAGGATGAAGATGACCATGAGGAGCAGATATGAGAGAGAATAACCTTATAATATCAATTAGGAAGGTGTTATAGCAAAGCAAGTGAAGAATATTTGGAAAAAAAGGAAGAAGACTAATGACATGGCTTCTATTTTTCTCCCTCTTAGGGAGTATGATTTAGGAGCATCAACTTCATAGATCAAATTTTCATTATTAAAGGATCCAAAATGTGTTAAGAGGTCCATGTTAGGTCCTCAAGGTGATAATATTTCCTGAAGAGGTCTAGGATTTGAAAGGGAGGTTTTCCCTCCAAAACTACATTTGAATTTTGAAATGTAAGAACTTCTTCAAAAGTAATCCTAGAGGTATTAAGTGATGTTTAAAGGTTAGATAGTGGTATAATATATTATATATAGGTGACATTATTCATAACGTAATCTATTAAAATAAATGAGTCTATTCTTGTTTCATAACCTCCAAGAATCTAACGTGAGAGTTGGTGCATGAATATAAGAGGGTTGTTTTCATGGAATATAAAATCTAAAAGAGTTATATGTAAGCATAGAGGAAGGAAGATTTAATAGAGTAAGGAGGAAATAATTATTTAGTGTAGGGGAGGTGAGAGAGAGGCTCCAAGAAAGGTAATAGGGGAGCCATGCAGGACTGAACTAATCCTCTCAAGGAAAAGTTCACAAAGTCGATTGATTGACTATATTTTAAAGAAATTTTGAATCAAAAGAATAAAGATAAGATGATATTTGTATTGTGTAATTTTAAATCTTACTAGATTGACCTTTATATGTATACACTTTTTTTTATGTGAGCCTCTAAGGATTTACAAATACGTAAACCCTATATGTGTGTCTATAGGTTTTGACTTAGGACTATGATCCCAATCTTAGGAAAGAAGGATATTTGGTTATTTTTTTATAAATTAGTAGAAAGTAAGTTTTTAATAATATATATGTTTGTATATGTTAGTATGTTTTAGACCTTGAGAAGGTTGGAAAACCCATATTGAAGGGCCATTGGAGTTTGGAAACCCTTCAGAGTATTATACATAATCAAGAAAAGAAGACAAGATTTGGTCCTGAGGAGATAGAACATCATCATGTTTGAATAATGGTTGATAAGCGGTAAAAATTATTGTTACATCAGTTACTTGATTATAAGTTTAGCATAAAATCTAAACAGTAGCCTTGAAGGAATTCTGCTCACATAAGTCATGAACCTTGTTAGTACTCTATTTTATCTAACACAAATAGAATTTTAGGTTGAGGACATATTGATGTAGTGTTAGAAGTTTGATATGATTTGAAGGGGGGTAAGAAATATATTTTAGTGATGAAAAACTTTGGTGAAGGATTCCAAGGTTCTAGATAGACCCAATACACCTTTTGACCCTACATTTCCTTCCATAAGCAGACTATGACAAAGTGGAATTGTGAAACCTATGTTTTGAGTGAGATTAAAGGTCTTTTAAGAAATAATAAGTAATGGGAAAGGATTAAAACCTTTATTTATATGAAATAATATGTTCACAGAGGTTTAAAACCTTGTTATGAACATTGAGTTAGTAAATATCAACCTTAGGGTTAATACAAGTAGAATTATGTTTCCAAAACCATACCAATTTATGTTTAGAGAGGTAATGAGAAGGGATAAAGTTGATATAAATGTTTTAAAATGTGTATGGGGTATAATAATACCTATTTAAGGTCTTAAAACATTGTAAAGTGACCTAGCATTCATTAGATGGTAAGACTATAACTTCCCTATCTTACACACTCAGGTTTTGAGCACAAAATTTTGTATTTTGGTTCATTGTTAATAGTGGAAGGTCAATATTTGGTGAATACCTAAACTAAAATATAGTGTACGTTGAAACAGACCCAACCATGGTAATTTTGTCATTTGAAACTCTTTGAAACTCAAGCAAATGAATTATTGATGCTTTTGAGCCTGTATAGTGGGTGAAAAGCCCTAGGTTAGGGTTTAGTGGATTAAAGGAATTTCCACCATATAATCTGGATGAAAATTCATAGTATAGTGAAATTTGGTCTCCTCTAATATATTTTGGATTATTTCTAGGCCCATACAATATATAACCATCACTGCGTGCATAGACTAGGTCTAATATGCCCAGTTTGGGAGGACATTAACAAAGGAAGTCATATCTAGAAGGGGTTTTAGGTAATAGAATTTTATACACAACTAAAAGGGGATATATTGTGTTTATAAATTTGATTAAATATTTATAAGAGTGCATTTTTCGCTTAAATAATGAGAAATTTCTTTAAAAAAGGCTGTAAGCCTTGAGAGAGGATGATGACCTTGGGGTGTAATAAGTAATGATGAAGAGTGTTTGATCCATTGAAAGGGACTAGGGAAATTTTTTTAAGGTCATATGAGAATATATAGGAAAAAAATTGAGTTATTTAATCTACTCTAAGATTTGATCCTTGAAATCTAAAGGGTGGTTGTCTAGTGAAAGCCAAAGAAGGTGTAAGAGCAAGTTTGTCAATAAAATGAATATAATGAGGTGTGGTTTGAAGGTTTGAGTCATGTGATAGGTATAATAAAATCAATATTTCCACAAAATTCCCAAGGAATAGAAACTAAGAAAGGAGACTATCGAACCTAATAAAGAGAAGAGGAAAACTAGTTGTAAGAAAGGACAATCAAGAACAAGCTCGAGCAAGTGATTATGATCAGTCAAGGATTGGAATCAATTAATGATGGTTTTGGAGATTCATCCCCTTATATATGTATTGAATATCATGTAAACTTATTAAATTAACTTGTCCTAATATTTTATACCATAATTTAGATTCATTCTTACTATGTAATGAAAGAAAACATGCAAAAGAAAGAGAAAATATATAACCATTCTCTGAACACCTTCAAAAATTAAGGAACCAAATTGATTTATAATGGACCAACTATCTTTGAGTATTATTAAAATTAAATTATCATTTTTAAGTTGAGAATAAGATAGCAAATTATTTTTAAGCTTAGGTACATAGAAAACATCATTAATAACAACATTTGAAATTTTTGTTTTTCCCTATTTAGTTACATAAAAAAAAGAATTATCTCCTTAAAAAATTATTTCAATGATATTTATTTAATCACATAAAATATCAAATAAACATGTCATATGGTGTGATGAACCACTATCTAAATTCCATTCATTTTCATTTGATGCACATAAAACAACATATAAAATAATAGCATTTGAATCTTGATTGTTATTTTGAATAGGGTTTTGATTTTTCTACTTGTTTTGATTAAATTTCTTCCCTTTGTTAATTTTAGAAGTTTGATTTTTATTTATATATTTTGTTTTATAAAATCTTTCCCTTATATAACTAAATTTGACACATAATTTTTAATTTCAATTTAACTTATGTGTATGATTCTTATTACTAGATTTTTTATTCCCATATTTACCTGTAGCATAATTAGGGTTAGATTTATAGTTTTTAGTGTTATTAGAAACATTATTTAAAGTGAGAAGTGCTTGATTGGTATTTTATTTAGAATGAAAATTGGTAATAACTTACACTTCTTAAAATAGGAGAGCAAACAAAGTGGTAAGATAGGGGATATCTTGCTTAATTTGATATTTAAAATTCAAAATTGAACTAAATTTTTTAAACTTTTCATAAATATTTAATTGAATGATAAAATAAAATAATTGATCCTAAATCAAATTACAATTACATCCATCTAAATGAGCTTTAATGTTTTTAATTTTAGCAAGAAAATTAACAACTTTTTCATCACCCTTCATATGTGTAGTTAGCAATTCAAGGATTTAATTAATGATCTTATAAAGATGAGTGCCTTCATGAATAGACTCAACGAGTTTATAAGAATTTCTAAGAGAATTCTGATTACAAATGTAGAGAAGAAATTCATCCTTAACATTTCATAATGTAATAGACATAGCTTCCTATGATTTCTAATGAAATGAATTGGTAAGCTCAAGGGTTACATGTCATCTAGAAGGGGATTTTTTGATATTGAAGACAATATTCCATAATTTATGAGTAATAAATGCATATTTAACATGAATTTTCATATATTATAGTTATTTCCATTAAGTATTTGATATTTATTTTAAAAAAATGGGGTGAAACCATAGCTTCAATTTAAATATGATAGTAAAAAATGCCTAAAAAGAAACTATTTTAAATGAATTTTTGAATAATGTTTAAAATAAAGTGAATTGCACATGAAACTATACTTAATTTCATAATTTAGATGCCAAACAATGCAAAAAAATTGAATTAAATTTTCACTAATATAGGTGTCAAAAGAGTCACACTCAAAATGACCACTTAAATATTATTATTCAACAATATGAAAAAACAATAACAATAGGATTAAAAACAAAAAATGAACCACTCTAATGCATCCAAAATGTTCTAAAACTTATAAATTGATTGGTCACATGACTATGCTTGCTTAGATATAAGTTTGGTCAAAAATTGAAGCAAAGTTGAAAGGTTAACATGGATTTTTGAATGTGTGAGACTTAACAAACACATCAAATGAAATTCATAAAAATAAATAAAAAAGTTTTTAGATGAGATTTGAACTTAAAACCTCCCCTTCACAAGTTTTAAGCAAAATACACTTTCACCAACCCTTCTATGAAATTATTTTAATTATTTACATGCATAAATACATAATTAAATGCTTTAAGTTTGAAAATGAATTAAAAAAATCAAAATAATTGAATACGTATGGCATGTGATTTCACATAGTGAATCGATTAACTCTATTATTCACTTTAGGATTAAAACTTGGTTGTATAGAGGCGTGACCAAGTTTTTTGATTATGTGGAAAATAAAAAACTATTAAATAAAGTATTTTAAAAATACTTTTTATCAAACTATATAAAACTTTTACGTACCTGTAGCATGCCTCTAGTTGATAATGGCGTTCATGTAAATTTTAGCAGCTCATATCTCCTTCCACATGCTTCATTTTGCCCTAAATTTTTTCCAAGCCTCCTAATTTTTCTAGATAAAACCAAAGAAACCTTCAAAATCTCATCTTTGGCTTATAAGTTTCTTGTATAAATTTTCATAGTTGTTCATGGTGCCCATGGGAGATAACAAATTAAAAGTGGAGATCTAGAGCTCCTCAAGCCTTGATATTTTGTGTAGCGTCTTGATATTGTAAAAATAAGATATTAAAAATTTATAGAAGTTTCATGTCAATAATCAACAATTCTAATTTTTCTAAGTGCCCAATGGAGGAACAAAAAATTAAAAAATTTCTTAAGAAATTGTCAAGTGATCTCAAATATATGAATAGACTCGCCAATCATTCAAACTCCCTCGGGCTCTGATTGCATGAAATATATTGAATAGATGTGTAATATTCAATCAACATACACAAAATATCTTAAGTGTAAACAATGAGCAAAGCCACATATCAATTTTGACACAAATATTTAGGTGGGAAAATCTTAAAATGTAAAAAACCCATAATAGTTGATATTCATATAATTGAGAAACATAGAACGTCAATACAATCCTTCTCTTCTATAACCAAATTTTTTCTTATAACCTTTGTAAATATTTTCCACACATAAATATTAATATTTTTCACAATTCACCAAAGTTCATTTAAATCAATAACCAATATGGGTAAACCCTATTTTACAGTGAAATTTAAAGGGAGGTGACCATTATGAATAATGGGTCCAAACATTTAAAAAATACATTTAATAAACCATTAGTAATTTATTAACTAAATATAATATTGTTATTTATTTACTTAAGGTTACTATTTTAAGCTAAAATTTAAATGATCACCACTTAGACATTAAACTCTATAGCAAGTATTTTATAGATGATGTTTATATTTTCAAGGGAAAATAGTAATGTGTTATATTGGGGTCTATGGAAGACAAAACTATAAGATAATTATATACTGGTGGGTTTGGGGGATAATTTGGTCAGAATAAGACATTAAGTTTAGTTAAGATAAAATATATTTTTCCAAATATGAAGATAGATGTGAAAATATATGTTTGAAGATGCAAGATATTCCAAGTGGGTAAAGGTCATTCATAAAACATATGTTTGTACATGCCATTATCAACACCAAGAAGAACATGTTTTTTTTTACTATGAACTTTGTATTGTGGCTGTCAAACACACAAAGAGGTAATGATTCAATTTTTGTTATTGTAGAGGACCAATCAATAGGGTTTGATATAATTTTCACTCAATGTTCAGTGACCTATGATGCTAGTTAGAATTAGGTGTTTTACAGCTCGTCATGGGCTCAAATGAAAGGCCAATTGTGTCCTTTTAGGAAACAATGTGGACATCTAATTGTTGCTATTTATAAATTCAGAACATGTGTCTAGGTTTGTATTTGCTATTAATTAATATGTATTTTATGGGGAGCTCAATTTTGATTGGTTTAGATTAGGTTTGATGCCAAGAATAAATCAATAGACTTTAAATTTTAGGGTTTCACTACAACAAGGATGCACTTGAGGTATACTTACAATATGTAGTGCTTTATGCATTTTTAAATACCAAACCATCATCTTGAGACCATACTTTATTATTCATAGTCTTAAAAACCAAGAAACAAATATCTTTAGTTAGTCCCATTTCTGTTGTTCATAAGATCAAGGTTGAAGAATGATTTGATATGTACTTCTACAAGTAGAGTAAATTTTATTGTTTACATAAATTAAATATATTCATTATTTTTAAATTCATGGTTAAAAATTTGTATGCCATGCCCTATGAAGATATATTTATTGTTTTTTCTAGAAGCATGAACACCTTATCAATAAGACATTTTTTTTGTTTATTTATTTAGTTTGGTTCTTTTTACTCCCCAAAACTCCCATTCGGACCTTGGCTAAGTAAATACTAGAAATAGGTAAACATCTAAGGCTTATAAAATATTTTCCCATGAATTAAATAATTACATGGATCTATTATCAAATTCATTTTATGTATTACCAATAGTCATGGTGTCTTACGAGATAGAAAATGGGACTATGATGCTTCTTTTAGAACCCTTAATGTTTTTTTAAAGAAAATCATTTTATGCATATCCTCCATTTAACCCATTTTATTAACCTAATTTTTTTGGGAGGGTGTTAGAAAATAAGTGTTGAGTATGGTAAAAAAATAAGTGGCTCGACCGCTACTGCATGTGTTAATGAAAGAACTAACTTTGATGATAAATGATTGTTAGCTATTGAAATCAATCAATGTAATCTTCATATAATGTCAATGGTATAAGAGTGGCATCTTGATGATTTTATTTTAGAATATCATTAATTTTTCATTCTTCATATGTATATTATTTTCTTCTAAATGAATTTAGGTTTTAACATAAATGCTACTAGATCTTCCTAGTCTTTTATTGTTTTCTTCATACACATTAATTTTTTTATATTTTGGGTAGAGATATATTATCAGGTAAGTAAAAAATTTACTAATTGATTTTATAAATATTATATTTTTTTAATATTCCTTTGAAACTTGAAATGTGATGTCATTTTAATTGGATATTTGTTATAGGCAACACACTTTTCTATAGATATGCTTCAACCTGCCTATGTGACAGTCAATGGTATAGTCTATTTTATATATGTAAGCACTAAATTTTATTTTCCCAATTTGGATATGAATAAGAGTTATTTAATATACATTTAATTTTCATGTGATAGTTGTGAGAAAAATAGTTTACTAGAATGTTTATTTATTGACTGTGATAAATTCTATGCAACATTTGATGTGTCTTATTTTTGACATTAATTTTGCATTTGGATGTAGATATGGATAAACCAAAATATTTTTTTTAAGGTAATTGGATTTTTTATTTGGTAGGGATTTTAATTTACCCTATTTAAAATGTTTAACATTCTACTACATTTTAAGCATATAAAGTTATTAAGCATTGCAAGATCCTTCCTTTCTTATGATGCAGATGCATGATATAGTAGATGTATTCTCTATTATTATTGGAAGTAGAGAATTAAATTCCCAAATTTTTATTCACTACAGATAATTATTTAGTGAAGAAAGGTTGCACTAAATTAGATGCACATGATGCCTATAGCTCTATCATTATTTGTTTCAATTAGTTTCTTAATTTATGGAGGATGGTAATGCAATATAGTAGCATCTAATTTTTTCCAGTATAATATATGGTTTACTATTGAAGGCATGTTTAAACAATTTCCCTTGTAAAAAAATAGATGGAAACTTCATTCTATTTATTCCCCTATTTTTTATATGGTAGGTTTGGTTATATACATTGGACAAGGCTATGGTTTCACACACAATGGAAACAGAGGATGATCTAATCTAAAAGTAGGATCCATTTCAACTTGTTTTCTAAAGAAATTCACTAGTGCTTCCACATTTTTTAGTAATGCATATCAAAGCATCCACAACTAGTTAGTGTGATAAATGTTTGTTCTCAATTACAATTTGATTCATGTCCATACTCAAAATGTTTTTTCGGTTCACTTAAAAAATACCATTTTAATTTATTCAAATGCCTCTAATGCCTTTTGTATAGACCCATTTCCTATATAACTTGTTACCATGGCATTCCATGAGACAACATCTATTTAGATTTCCCCATCTCTTCCATTAATGGTACTTGAAACTATAAAATATGATGAAATATATCCTTCTATTATGGTTTGGATAATGTCCATACCCTACAAATCTTTTTAATTGTAATTACTTATTTTAGTATGCACCCATTACATAATTTAATTGTAGATCTTTATTTTCTCAATTATAAGTACTAAATATGCATCATGACACTTTTTTAACATGAATTTAAAATGTTAAAATGGTTTATATGAATAAAAAATATATTTAAAATAATTTATTATAATTCTTTAGAAGAAATTTTGATAATTGGTCTAAAATTCCATTCTGCATGTTAATAGAAAATATTTATTGTATTCTAAAACTAAAAAATATGTATACGATCATAAGGAAATCAATTAATTTAGTCCCTCTCCATGACTAAGGAATGAGGGCTTAGGCCAAGTAAATCATTCGATTCACAAAAAGATAAAATTGATACCAATTTGTTATTTGCTTGTCATAAATAATGCTTTAATGGGCCCTACTTTTCATAAGTAGTACTTATAAACAAATAAACATTATAAAACATCAGAGCAATATTATAGTGATTAATAAATTCAATACTTTCTATATTTTTTATTGATTGATAATAATGACATTCATCTAGTTACATCAATGTGTTACGTTTGAAAAAAAATTGGAAAACAAAACAAAACTCCTAAGTCCATTAAATGGTCAAGATAATTACATTTTTTCTCATAGATTATTTAAGAAAAGGAAAAAAATTATGACTATCAAATGAATGCAATGTTTAAATTCCCTTGTGATGATCAAATTGATATGAAATTTAAGATTAAAAATTAAATTGAATAATTAACTCTGTTACATTCCACCCCCAATGATACCATTATAGAATGCTCATCAATGTAAAAACATGAAGAAAAAAATTCAAATAATATACAATATCAATTTTAATGTCATAAATAATTATTTAAGCACTGAAATTACAACCCCTATCCATAATATTTACTTTTATTTATTTATTTATTTTTGTTTTTTATTTTATTTGATTTTTATCAATGCTTTTCATATTGAAATTATATATAAACAAAATAATTTCCAAAAAAAATGATTAGTGACTAACTTGGAGTATTTACAAAATTTCATCTTCTTATAATATGTATTAATATCCTACTCATAGTACCTAGTTCTTATTCTATAGTCGCTATCATTACAAATCGGGATGGCCACATGAGCCTACAATAAAATTATTTACTCTGATGTTATTAACAAGCTATATGTTATATTATGTATATATTAACATGAGTAAAGCAATAAATGGCCTCATGTTCTATCTGAATTCACATACAAACACTAATGTTGGAATGGAAATGGGGGTGGGAGCATGGACATTAGGGATTAAATTTGATGTCACATGGCTAGATTCATAATTTTTATATTGTAAAATAAAATTGATTTTTTAAGAGATTATATTAGATTTAATATAAAACTTTAAGGAAGCCATATATATAGTAATGTTTTCTCTCTCTATTATGATCTATAAAAGTATTTGAAGGTTAATTTTTAATTAATATCTACCATCAAAAATATTCATGACTTACAAGGTTTACCATCTAATTGAGGCCATGATTCCTATCCATCATGATTTTTAGAAACATATCATGACATTGATGACAAATTGTATTAATATTTTTTTCTCAAAATTATAACACCTCAATTTTTTTTGGAATTGTATATTAGAGTATGTTTTACATGCATGTTGGACCTAATTACCTCCCTTGATAATGCAAGTGATAAATATTCACTGTACTCACGTATGTGCAACTAGAATTGAAGGAGGTGAACTGAGGTAATTAGCTAGAGGTAAATACATACAAAAGGTGCCATGGGAAAACATGTTAATTTAATAGATGTTTTATGGGGACCAGGGTCTATCAATGTATGCATATATAGATAGGACCCAAGTACCATATGTGGAACTTGTACTTCCACATAGGACCATTTCTAGGTCCTTAACCCTAGGTAAATACCCCACTCTCCTTAGTGGGTTTCAGTCCCACTTGAGGATGGTTGAGTTTAAGGATTAGTTTAATAAGATGGTATATCTAACATCCTAAATTATCATTCAGGTTAACATAGGTTTATATTAAAAGTATAGGTTACTAACCTTATATTTAAACATAATCAATGACCATAAATCAATTCATCACATGCAGATTTGTAATCATTCATGCAACAAAAAATATTGTTTCATAAATAGAAAATAGATTTAAAACTCAAGGTTTCATAGTTATATCAATGGAGGTCATATATTCCTCATAGACTTTAAGGTCAACACACCATTGTTTAAATACGTCATACATCATTTGTTTACCAAACATGGATGCCATTATTTAGAATAATGATTAATGATATAGTTATGATCAACATCATTATCCTATATGTAGTCTACAAATGAATTCTTATAATGACATTATATTTTCATAGCCAATACGACATTATGAAATAAGAGAGATCAAGACATTATTCATATAATGTACCTAATCAATTATACCTAAATTATTTGAATACTACAAGAAAATAAATTATGTATTCATTCAATAGTTAAGTCATTTTCATATATATATATAAGAAAAGAATAAAAAATATTCATACAGTGTTACATTATTGTCTAATTTAATGTGTACCTAATGAACTAATGCATTCTAGAATAAAACTCATGTTTAAATAAACTAGAAGAGGGAAGCAAGTGATTCACAACAATAAAATACAATGCAATCAAATGCAACCATTTTTAGTTGAGTCTCAAGTTGAGTGGAACCCTAATAAAATGTTCCACTGAAGGATCTCTTATAATTTTTCTATTTGGAAAGCCAAGGGAAGGAAGGCAAACATGTTCATCGATCAAAAGGGAAAGTAGAAGCCCATATAGCCGAAGGAAAAGAAATTAGCAAGCATGTATGTTTTAGTTATATAATTATTCAACATTAAATGAAGTAAAACATTATATAACTCTCTTATTTCTTCAAATTGATTCATAATGGTGATATTATCTTTAGTCAATTCATTTAAAATCTTTCATCTTCATTTTATTACATAATTATTCTATGCAAAATTATTACACATGTTTATGAAATACCTCAATTAAGTAAAAGAGTTAAATTAACTTTTGATTCACTTCATGTTAATTTCAAGGAAAATAGTATTAATCTTTAGATCTGATATATATGCATCATACATACCTTACACACAACTAGGTATGTCTTAAATAAGAGTTCAAAGGAATGATTCTATTTTAGTTTCTGTATATGCCAACAACCTATAGTTTGATTAGTTTATGCATTGCTGAAAATGACTAAAATTTTCATATACATGCATCTATATAATTGGATTTTTTGGGTGAATATTTTGTCTTCAACTAACTAAAGGCAAAATAGTTATATCGACCATAGTGTAATGAGACAAATCTCTCCTCTCAGCAAGGGGAGGTTTCCTATAAACTATCACAAACTAATTTAAACTAAATACTAATTCAAGAGTGAGACCATATCATCTATTTCTCTTTTTTTTTAAATGATGATTATAAAATAGAAGAACACTTTCTTAATACTAATTGAAAAATTAAGAAACCCACAAGAGCACAAAGTCTATCATTGCTTATTTTATTGATTTATAACTTAGAACACAGTAGAATGAGGTGCAACCCAAAGTCTTCACTAAAAAATATCACAAAATATATGATCACAAAAGATAATAGTAGTTTGATGCAGGAGCATCTACAATGGCAAGTCATGTCTTAGTTTGAATTCATATTATTGTCTTTTCCCTCCTAAATGTTGTTAAGAAGGAATAAATGTAAAAAAAAAAAAAAAAAGGTAAAAAGGTAATTGTTGGACTGTTGAGGAAATAAGCGGGAAGTGGTTGAAATGGTTTCAACCTTAGTAAATTGTTAAAAATTGCAAACTGTTTCTATTTTACCTTTAGCCCAAAATTGACGTAGAAGTTAGAGAAGAGGAGAAAAAGACAAATCCATTCAAGAAGATGGGGGGGGGGACGTAGAAAAGAAGAAGGTAGAAAAAATGAAGGAGTGAAAAGAAGAACTGCAAATTAAGATCAACAGATACCTTTCTTTAAAGAGTGCCGAAAGGAGCTTCAATGAAGAACTGCGCAATTCGAAGGGTCACCGTAATCCTGATTTCTTGCAACGGGCTGACAAGTAACAGGAGATAGATCAAATTGGTAGCTATTTTAGAAAGGATATATTTGATCCACATGGATATGACCCAAGTGACTACTATGATGCTTTAGCTTCGAAGCTAAAGTGAGAATTAGAAAGAAGAGAACGAAAAGAAAAAAAAAGAGCCAAAGGGTAGATTTTGTAATTAGATAATAGGCAGAACAAGAAAAGCAAGTGGGATAAGATTGATGGTGAGAGGAAGACTCCTTTGCCTCCTAGAGCTTAGGATGCAATGGCTACTACAAGTGCACATGCTGCTTTGTTAACTGCTATTAACGCTGGAGCTGGTTACACAACATTTGCGCAATAAGAAAGAAAAGAAGCTGAGGATAAAAGATCACACAAGAGATCAGCCAGAGTGTTTACATAGAAATGTGAGCTTGAAGGTTATGGCATCAGGTAGTTACATTACATCTATGTGTGGTCTTATGTGAATAGACCTGAATTACTTTCGCATTTTCTTCTATTTAGTAAAAGGCCATTGGCCAGGGAAGACAATTTGTGGATGTATATATAAAAAATCACACAGTCCTGAGTGTCATTTATTTGTTATAAGTTATCTTAAGTTTTCTGCCAATTGGTGACTAAAAAATTGACCAAGCTCCTAGTGTAGACTGCTGAGAACTTGCTATAGTATGACTCTGAATGTTTCTTGAATCACCAGTAAACTGCCATTCTCTAATCTCAAGTTTTACGCTAATCTCTGCTAAATCTATCCCTTCAAAGGGTATAACCAATTTCAATTCCTTTCCACAATGTTTAACACATACAGTAGACACAATTGATTTCTATCTTATTGCCCAAATTGTAGTGGATTCATCATCAATGTATTTCATCTTGATTTCATAGCTGGCCAAATAGTCATATTTCACATTCCTTGAACATTGTTCATTAAAGAGGCAGTTTCAGTGTCCCCATGTTTTCATGTAAAACCATATTGAAGGTGTCATCCCATGTAGGACTTGAACCCCAGCATGCTACAATACTCCTTTTTAGATCTCCAGGTTACACTTCAATAAACGTGTTTAAGTTTCTGCCACTGCCACTGCTTCTTCCACTTCCATTTGGATTACTGATTCCATGTGAATTCACGCGTCTGTTTGATATAACTCCTTTTTTGTATTTAGATTGACAAGATTGTTTACTGACATCTCACTGGAAAAGAGAGATCTGGGAAGAGTGACCCTTATATAAAGCTGTAGTATGGTAAGATTATTCAAAGAACAAAGTCAATCCCTCAAGATCTCAACCCCATGTGGAACCAAGAATTTGAGTTTAATGAGATTGGAGACGGTGAGTATTTGAAAATAAAATGCTATAATGAAGACATGTATCGGTGCTAGAACAAAGGCAGTTTTCACCATTTGGTATCAGAGCTTGAAGCTCTTGGGAATTGGTAACTTGTTGTTGGTTGTGATTTCTAATGAGTTGTTACAAGATTTGGCAAGAGGATCAGTAGGACAAAGCACTAGAATACCCTGGGGAGAAAAGGTATGAATAATTTTGCTATTTGATTTGAGTTTGTTGAAGTAAACAGGTGAAGAGGAAGACAACCAAGCCATTGAGGCTTAAGAAGAGAAGAAGACAAGGAAGGATTAGTGAAGATCCAAGAAGAAGCTTGGATAGTTTTCCAAAAGACTAAGGTGAAATAGACTTAGGTGAGGTAAAGGATGGAGTTTGAAGCTTAGAGAGCTCAAAAGTAAGATGAGCAAGTGAATGCTCAAGAGGAAGATCCAAAATAGGTAAGCTTGGATTTATGATTTGTATTTGATGAAGTGTTGTATAAGAGTTGCTGTAGGATTGAGAAAGGGATCAAAAGACTAGGATGCAAAAGGCCTAGGTGAGATCAAAAGAGATTGTCAAAAGACTAGTCAAGGAGAAAAGGCTTGGGTGAGACAAGGGATCAAGAGACCAAGGTGGAAAAGACTTGGGTGAAGATCTTAGAGATGGTAGTATTGTTGAAGGCACTGCAGAGCAGCAAGGTACATGAGGGCACCAAGAAGAAAGCAAGCATCAAAGGTATGAACAGCTTTGTAATTAATAAAGAGATTGCTAATTTGAAGAGAGAGTTAGCTAAGAATAAAGATGAATATGAGTCTTGGATGCAGATGGACAAGCAAGCATGGGTATGGCTAATGAGGAGGAGGTTGAAGTGGCCAATAGATCTCCTAGTGAAAAGAAGAAGAAGGCAAAATGAGATTGCCATGAAGAGAGAAGCCCATAGAGGCTTGAAGAAGATAAGAAGGTTGCCAAGTGAGCAGCAAGAGGAAGAGGTGGAGAAGAAGGTTCTCATTGAGGAGAACAAGAGAGAAGAAAGAAAAGAGGAAGTGCCAAGAAGAGCACTTGAGAAGATGAGAGTGTTGATGAAGAGAGCACTCATAGGGACCTTGTGGTCTCTTGTTTTTATTTCTAATATTGTCTTTGAATGTATAATTTTAGGTATGAGCAGCCTTATGAAGGTCAAGAGAAGGGCCTTGGAGAATGAAGAGATTGGTGCAAGAGAGAGAAGTAAGTTATCTGCTATTGATAAAGAAGAAGAGATGCATTAGTTAATGCATGAGGGAGGTATTGAAGACTCCATACAAGTAAGAGAAGAGGTAGAAGATGAAGCTAAATTTCATGATGCCATTGAATGCAAGAGGAAGAAAGAGAACAACCAAGAACAAAGGAAGAAGAAAGGATAGATAATCAAGAAGCTATGAAAGTCAAAGAACTAATGGAGCAGCCCATTAAGGAGGTAAAAGTGAATTCAAAAATTGATTTTTTTCATTTTCATAAGCATGAAACTGTTGATAGACATGTTAGAGAAGCAAAGAGAAAGGTGAAGTTTTCAATTAACCATGGATATGTGATGCATAAATGGTGGAAGAAGCAAATACAAAGCATGAAGGAAGAGGTAGAATGCAAAGTGAGCAAGGCCAGCTATCAAGCAAGACAACAGGAAGATGTCAAACAGCAGAAATTAGTTGGTGAGTTGAACAAGTGTCATCATAAAGCTATGAATAAGGTATGGATGGCTAAAGGTGAGAAAGAAAACTTCTCAAAGAATAATGAGGTAGAGTATAAGGACACAAAGATGAAAGGTAAGTCAATTGCTTGCAATGGATGGGATAATGATGTTTTTGAATCATTTAATGATATTTTTATGGAAAATGAGGAATGGAAAATGTCTATGAAAACTAATGTACAGCAAGGAGAGAGTTCCAAGAGGATGGAAAATGAATTGAGGCAAGAACAAACAAGATGGCTTCAAGCAGCAATTGAAGATAGTAAGGAGACACAAGGTAATGGTGTTTCAATTGTTTTTGATGAGTATATTAAAGAAGTTGGTTTATGTGAAAACAAGCTAAGAAAAGATGAGATGAAGAGTGAGGCTAGTAAAGGACAAGTAATCCTTGTAAGTGATCAGCCCAAGTTTGATGAAGATGGTGAGATAGATGAAAGCTTACTAAAGGAAGAGTTGAAGATGTTAGAAGAGCTGTTTGGTAATTCAAGAGAGATGAAGGAAGGTACAAGCCATGGTGAAGACACCATTAGGAAGAGCGAAGCAAGAAAAGAATAGAAGAGTGAAGAGGCCAAGGCAGTTTTGGTCAAGAAACAAGAGCATGGAGGCATCCAAGAGGCTTCATGGCCTCAAATGTTTTCTACTAAGGTGGCTTTGAATGTTTTATATATAGGTATGAAGGTTGCTAAAGTGAATGACATACATGAGTCATTGGAGAAGCTCATGAACCAAGAAGAACAACAAGAAGATCTAGAAGATATGTATGAAGATGAAGACGCATGGAAGCAGGAGCTGGCAGCGGAGAAAGAGATGAGGAGAAGAACATATCAAAAAAGGAAGAAAAGTAAAATGAAAGGCAAAGACTATCAAAGACAAACAACAACATTGGTATTGGCAACAAGACCTTGGGATCTAGGGATAGAATGAAGACTAATGCATTGAGGAGCTATCTCATTTGAACTAAGGTTCAAATTGTTTCTAGAGGGAGAGTATGATGCAAGAGCATCTACAATGGCAAGTCATGTCTTAGTTTGAATTCATATTATTGTCTTTTCCCTCCTAAATGTTGTTAAGGAGGAATAAATGTAAAAAAAAAAGGTAAAAAGGTAATTGTTGGACTGTTGAAGAAATAAGGGGGAAGTGGTTGAAATGGTTTCAACCTTAGTAAATTGTTAAAAATTGCAAACTGTTTCTATTTTACCTTCAGCCCAAAATTGGCGTAGAAGTTAGAGAAGAGGAGAAAAAGACAAATCCATTCAAGAAGATGAGGGGGGACGTAGAAAAGAAGAAGGTAGAAAAAATGAAGGAGTGAAGAGAAGAACTACAAATTAAGATCAACATATACCTTTCTTTAAAGAGTGCCAGAAGGAGCTTCAATGAAGAACTGTGCAATTTGAATGGTCACCATAATCCTAATTTCTTGCAACGGGCTAACAAGTAACAGGAGATAGATCAAATTGGTAGCTATTTTAGAAAGGATATATTTGATCCACACAGATATGACCCAAGTGACTACTATGATGCTTTAGCTTCAGAGCTAAAGCGAGAATTAGAAAGAAGAGAATGAAAAGAGAAAAAAAAAGAGCCAAAGGGTAGATTTTGTAATTAGATAATAGGCAGAACAAGAAAAGCAAGTGGGACAAGATTGATGGTGAGAGGAAGACTCCTTTGTCTCCTGGAACTCAGGATGCAATGGATGCTACAAGTGCACATGCTGCTTTGTTAACTGCTATTAACGCTGGAGTTGGTTACACATCATTTGTGCAACAAGAAAGAAAAGAAGCCGAGGATAAAAGATCACACGAGAGATCAGCCGGAGTGTTTACACAAAAATGCAAGCCTGAAGGTTATGGTGTCAGGTAGTTACATTACATCTGTGTGTGGTCTTATGTGAATAGACCTGAATTACTTTCGCATTTTATTTTATTTAGTAAAAGGCCATTGGCCAGGGAAGGCAACGTGTGGATGTATATATAAAAAGACACACAGTCCTAAGTGTCATTTATTTGTTGTAAGTTATCTTAAGTTTTCTACCAATTGGTGACTGAAGACTTGACCAAGCTCCCAGTGTAGACTACTGAGAACTTGCTATAGTACGACTCTGAATGTTTCTTGAATCACCAGTAAACTACCATTCTCTAATCTCAAGTTTTATGCTAATCTCTGCCAAATCTATCCCTTCAAAGGGTACAACCAATTTCACTTCCTTTCCACAATGTTTAACATGTACAACAGACACAATTGATTCCCATCCTATTGCCCAAATTGTAGTGGAGTCATCATCAACGTATTTCATCTTGATTTCATAGCTGGCCAAATAGTCATATTTCACATTCCCTGAACATTGTTCATTAAAGAGACAGTTTTAGTGTCCCCATGTTTTCATTCAAAACCATATTGAAGGTGTCATCCCATGTAGGACTTGAACCCCAGCATGCTGCAATACTCCTTGTTAGATCTCCAAGTTGCACTTTGACAAACGTGTTTAAGTTTCTGCCACTACTGCTTCCACTTCCATTTGGATTACTGATTCCATGTGAATTCACGCGTCTGTTTGATATAACTCCTTTTTTGTATTTAGATTGACAAGATTGTTTACTGACATCTCACTGGAAAAGAGAGATCTAGGAAGAGTGACCCTTATATAAAGCTGCAGTATGGTAAGATTATTCGAAGAACAAAGTCAATCCCTCAAGATCTCAACCCCATGTAGAACTAGGAATTTGAGTTTAATGAGATTGGAGATGGTGAGTATTTGAAAATAAAATGCTATAATGAAGACATGTATCGGTGCTAGAACAAAGGTAGTTTTCACCATAGTTCAAAGCCTTTCCAATATCCTTTACTTTAAAACACTAAATCATAAACTAAAGATAATTATTATAGCACAAAGTGTCCATAATCAACTTTAGAACATCTACCATATTATTCTCACTCACACTACTATTTAATCAAATAGATAAGATCGTATTAGGAAAAGGACATAAGAATAATTTCCAATACAACACAAGTTATTTCAACACAAATTTTGAATGATCTCTTGATTTCTTATTCACTTAAGAAAATTTGATTTACAATTTGAACTCAAAGTTTCAAAATGCTCTTCAATTTGATAGAGTTTCACTTCAATAATTAAAAGATCCATAATTACAATAGAGGCCCTCTTTATTTATAGGGAGAGGCCTTGAAAAAATTTAGGAAAAACCTAATTACTTTTACTTATTCAAAAATAAGAGTCCATATTGAGTTGGGACTTCCTATGTTTTTACATGTAATTACATATGAAAAAAGTACATGTAAATATGTCTTATGTTGTTTCAAAAGTACATCTGAAAAATGAAAAATAAACTAAGGAAAAAAAATTTCTTCAATTTGTTTATTATGCATGATGATTATTTGTCTACATAACTCCATTAAGACCAATTTGTTCGAGGGAAATCTTGGAAGTATATAAGGATGACTTTAAAAAAATCTAACCCTTAGGTATAAGAAAGAAGGAAACTATAAGAACATGCATCCAAAATAATTTACCATTGTCCAAGCCTCATTTGGCACTCTTCTTTATTCTAGTTGAGGATCAAAAAGATATAAGAATACTACAAATAAAACATCATTTACTCTCCTAAAATGATGAATAGAACCCTTAAATGTTAATTGAAAATAGTATTGATACATAGGGATAACCCTCTTATCTCCTTCTGATGTTAGACTTGGAAAGATTCTTATATAAATTATAATATACACCAGATAAGAAGTCATGTAGAATTTGAAGGTAGTGAATACCTTCATCAATTGTTCATGTAAAGCATTGCTGATTTGTTCTCCCCAAAAGATGGTTTGTTTGCCTTGGAGTATTACCTTGATGAAAGGATACATCCATTCATGAAATAGTGAGAAAGAGGATAAACCTCTTATCCTACTAAGAAGAGTTATCAGATCACCAACTTCTTCTATAAAGTCTCTTCTAGGAAAACTCTGGCCACCTTGATAAATTTGACCTTGACGTCTTGATCCATTTATTATTGATTACCTTCTTTGCCTTTTCAATGTTTTTGTCATACTCTTTTTGTGATTTAACAAAATAAAGCTTTAACACTTTTGTAGTAGGAGGGCACATAAACACCTTATCAATGAATTTAGGATCTAGTCTGATTATCACATTGCCACTAGCATCCATCATAACCCTAGTATCTATGTTATAAAACTAAGCACACTGAAAGACAAATTCTATGTTGTGGTCTAACACTAGGAAAAAAGATACCAAATAAATTTTACTATCAATTATCTACTTCATTGTAGAGCTAGGATTGCTTGAGTTGGTTCTCTCCACAAACTCAACCATGTCCACATGACCAATCTTTGTATCTCTAATGTCATCGACATTAGAATTAACTAAGGTGATTGAAAAAACAACTTGATAATTGTACTTCATCTCTTTCTATTTCTTTAGAGATAACTTAGTTATCTGAATGAGCTATCACGATAAGGATATTGATAAAGAAAGAAGATCCACAGAAGAAACTACAATTAAAAAAATCATGATCATGCAATTAGGGGAAATACTGGTAATCTAGGAAAATTGCATGTCGATGATCATGACTATGGAGATGTGCTTGAAAGTTCTAGAGTACGATCAAGCCAAAAAATCAAAGTAAAGTGGGCTAAAAAAAATTGAAAATATCACAAAGTTAAGAAATTTTGAGAGAATGTTTACATGGGTAGCAAAATTTGCCACCCTTTCATGTGAGGGATATTGTGCACTTGTGTTAGTGGCAAAATTCACTGCTATCAAATATTATAATAAAAATGGTTATATGTTGGAGCAGAAAAAAATGTCGACACTACAGGTAATGAGGAAATTCTAAGTTTAATGTTTGAGCAACAAATTTTGTTGACAATGCATATGGTATAAATGGCATTTGATGTTCAAGTGGTAATTTTTGCTGATACCACATGTAATAGGAGTTTCAAGGTTTTTTTGTAAGGGCAGAGGATTTCACCACCCATACACTTCCACTTGAAAGCATCTTTAAATACATAAGCGGTGAAAAATGCTGAGTTTATTTTTTGACTTATTCATAATAGAAAGAAGTGAGAGTGGTTAATATAGCTATCATTACAATGTTTTTGTAAGAATTGGTTTTCAACTAAAATGTTTTCAAGGGTAAAACCTTGTCAGGTTAAACCATCGATGACACACATCAACTTAAAACCTAGGGCACAAAGAATGGTGGAATAAGGGTTTGACATAAAAGATCAAACAAAATGATAATATCAATCTGAAACTTAACGTATTACAAATATTTTTTTCAAAAAAAAAATGATGAATTCAAAACAATACAAAAACTAATCAATAAACAAAACCCTAGAAGTCAAAATAGTTAAAATGACTTACCTATTGAGTTTAAAACCCTAAGCTTGATAGTGGAAAATTTTGAAATCTATTTGAATCCTCCATCATCATGGTTGAGCGGTTTTGAGAAAGGTCAAGGAATAAACTAAGAAGATTCGACAAAAGAAATGATAAGAAAAAAATAATGAAATAACACATTTAAAATATTGAAAATAAGCCCTTAATTATTGGCACTTGTGGCCATTAATGCCACTTGAAGTTCAATATCTTAGAGATCTTGCTCAGATGGCAATTTTGGCTGACCTAACACATGCCTTTATAAAATTTAAAAAGTGGTAAAAACCACCAACCATGCACATACCCTTTTGATCGAGAACATGTAATGGTGGTAAAGAGTGTCATTTGAGCATGTGAAAAAGAAAAACTATGTAAGAGTGGCAAAAAATTGCTGACTTTACATAATTAAATACTCAAAATATGTAACAGTGGAAAATTTGACCACTCTAACACATTCAGATTCAAAATTTCACTAACACCTTCAAAATGATGAAAATTGACATTTTGATTAGTTTACGACTACAACAAGCTTCATGATTTTTGAGAAATCATGGTAGGGGAATGTCACAAACTCTCTTAGGATGTCAAATGACTTTGCTTGAGATCAAGAGAATTTTGTCTTGATCAATGAACTTAAAGTGTAGATTATGAAATAGATAAGTTTCATAGGGGTTGTCTACAAAATAAGCGTAGCTAATTTTAAGAATAACAACTATCTTTAACTAGGGAACTTCCATCGATAAAACTTTTAAATAATCTAAGGGAGATGAATCTAGTCTCTAAGTGCCTTCATCCATGCCATTAGGCTATGGAATCAAGCTACCAAAAATAAAAAGACACAAAAGACTAAATAAAAACACAAAACTATAAAAATGTATAAATGAACTTATCTGATCCTTCAAAGATTGAAGTGTTTCAGATCTTTCCCATTGTGAGAAAGCAAGAATGGTGTTCCATCTTGATATTATAGTAAGAAACTATTTCTACCATAGAATTGATAATGGTGAACAGACCTCTCCACAAGGAATCAAACTTTCCATGCATTCCTTTTAGTTCTCTCCTCTTGTCCCACAACAAGAATTGATCTCCAATCTAAAACTCATGAGTCCTTGCTTTCTTATCAAAGAGTTTCTTTACTTGACTTTGGTGCTCAATGATACGGTCCACTACCATAGTTCCCTACTCCTTAAGTTTAGTTAGGTAGATGATCTTTTTATCAATAGAACTTTAAAAATTCCTATCTTCCACTACCTTTGCCAACTTTATTGCTAGAAATTCCAAGGTAATTGGTATCTCTACATTTAGATCATAAAAAAGTTAAAATGATGACATACCTATTGTCCTTTTAGGGTTAATCCTGTCTACCCATAAAATATTAAACAATGTTTTATGCTAAGTTCTCTGATTCTCATCTACCAGTTTCCTGATAATAGTAATTAGATTCTTGTTACTTGATTCCACTGACCATTTCCTTATAGATAATAGTCTGAAAAGTGGAAAAAAATGATCCCATGCTTGTATCAAAAGTTAGTAATCTCATGGGAAGAGATATAAGAAGCATTTTCTACTTAATATTATTTGGAACTCCAAACTAGGAAATAATGTTTTCCTTAAGGAAATTGCATACCACTTCAAAATTAGCATGCTTAATTGGGATGGCTTCCACCCACTTGGCAAAATAGTCTATCACAATGAGAACATAGTTGTGTACCATACTTTATGGTGGGTTCACAATACCAATGAAGTTGATGTCCCATTACTGAAAAGGTTCTTCAATCACCACCAACTTGAGAGGTAATGTGGCCAACTTAGGTTTTCCAATAAATTTTTGACACAACTCACACCTATGCACCCAAATGTACACATCTTGAAATAGTGTAGGCCAATAGTATTTGGATCACATAATATTGTGAGCCATCATGGGTGCATAAAAATGTCCTCCACAAGCTAAATTAGGGAAAGACTCTAGAAGTCTATTTTGTTGCACTTTATTCATGCAATGAAGAAATACTCTTTCAAGGCTTCTTTTATACAAACCATTGTCCCATAAGACATAGTTAGTAGCCTTCAACTTAATAGTTATTTTCTCCTTATAAGATAGATGAGTAGGACACTCACCATAGGTAAGAAAATGAGTGATATTTGAATACCACTCATCAGTAGTAGTGACAAAAAAAACTATTGGCATGTTTTCAACTTCTACTTCTTCATCCCCTGTCTCTTTTGGTATGTTATCAGCAATCAATTGACACAAAAATTTTCCACACACAAGCTTAATAGGTTTAATATTATGATCAAAATCTTGGATCTTATCAATCCAATTTCCCCTTTTAGTGCCAAACTCTTGTTGAATTAGAATAGACTTTACTGTTGTGTTAGGCACCCAAATAACAATATGTGAATTCAGGATATAGAACCAGAAATGCTTTACCACTTTAACCAGATCATAAACATGCTTCTAAATTTTTGAATATTTCAATTCATGAGATTTGAGAGGACAACTCATAAATGATATGGGAGATTCCACACCTTCTTCATTCTACTAAAATTGAATGGCCAAAAGTGTATGTTCAAAAGCATAGCTATATACTACATAATATTTAGTATAATCAAGACAAACAAGGACTAGAGCATGAGCAATAACCTTCTTGATATCCTGAAATGCCACTTTACCTTTCATAGTATAATATAAAGTATCCTTACCCTTCATCATGTTGATAATGTGATGGGTTTTCTCTACAAATTCATGAATGAACCTTTGCAAAAAATTCACCTTTCCAAAGAAAAAATGAACTGCAGTCTTACTAGCAGGCAAAGTAAGACTTTGAATAGATTTGACTCTTTTTGAGTCAATTTTAGTGCCTTCTTAGGATATAATTTGACCAATAAATTTACCTTTTGTAACCCTAAAAACTTACTTCTTAGGGTTGAGAGAGATACCATTTTTTTGATAGCATTCCAACACTTGTCATAAATGGTGTGCATGATCATGATGATGTTTATGGAAAATAGTCAAGTCATCAAGATACACCATAATGAACTTCCCCATCTCATCTCTGAAGGCAAGGTCCATTTATATTTGGGATGTGGCACTAGCATTGATCAAACCAAAAGGTATTATGTGATATGCAAATATGCCCCAAGGTGTAGTGAAAGCAGTTTTATACTGATCTACTTCATTAACTTCCACTTGATTATACCTCAAATAACCATATAGCATAGACAACATTTATGAACCAATTATTTTTTGCAACACTTAGTCCAGGATTGGTAGGGGCAGTTATCCATTAGAGAAGATTGGTTGAGATTCTTGAAATCAACACAAATACAAATTTCTCCATTCTTCTTCCTTACAAGAACTATGTTCATGATCCAGGTGGAATGATGAATTGGAAAAATTATCCTTGCATTCAACATCTTTTGAATCTTATAAAGGCTAGTGCCTGATATTTTAGGGTTGTATTGCCTTTGTTTCTACTTGTGAGGCAATGACCCAACTTTAAGGAGAATTTCATGTTGAATTTACTTAGGTCTGAAGGACTTCAGATCATCATAAGAATATGCCAAAACATCAATGTAATGATGAAGGAGAGTAATGAATTTGAATTTTTCATTGGCAATGCAACATTTTCCAATGTTGACCATTTTAAGATCTACATCTGAACATAAATTTACTTGCTTAAATTCTATAGAAGAAATTCAATCCAGTTGCTGCTACTATTTGATATATTTGTCATGCTTATCAAATAGCTTTTCAAGGGAAACCAAACCTTCTAGAATTTTATTCCCTTTTAATTGAAGGAAATCTTCACCAATTTGTGAATCTATTTCAAAAATGTATTCCTATAATGGAGATTCACTACCTTCAAAATAGATCTCATCAAAGCTATCCATCTTTGCCAAGAAAGTAATGATTTGATTATCACCATTGAACACCTACCAATGGTCAGAATTATTAGGTACACTTGGTCAAAAGACCAACTTAATAGTGCACTTATTTCCTTTGAAATCTTTATGAGAAACCATGAGAGTGGCAGAGACAGCTAATGAATTTTCATGATCATTAAACTCTCTTGGAACTATAGAGATATTAAAAGCATCAAAAAATTTAATGAAATCCCATACACAATTATGATAATGTCACAATCTTTCATTTTTAGTTTGATATAAATTTATTACTTGACAAACCACTAATTCAACAACTCCTTAAGCATGAATAATCTTAACACCTCTAGCATGAGCAACTTTCAATTTGAGTAACAATGACTTATATTTGGTGGTGTTGTTGGTATTGTCAAATTGCAACTTATATGAGAAAGAGAAGACATCAATTTGTGAGGATATAAAAAAAAATTTGGCTCTAAAACTGGTAGAGGAACAACTGCCATCAAATTCTAAAACTTAGACCTCATTAGAATTTGATTTTTTTAAATTTCAGTGATCAAAATATTTCTATTCATTAGTGAGGGAAGAATCTGGCATTATTATGCTTTCACCTGAACTTTCATCTAAAAAATCTTCTAATTATTCATCTAAATTGTTTGAGCTATCACCTGATGACCTCTCATCTGATGAACTAGTAAAATCTTTAGTTGATAGAAAATAATTACCCATTCCCAAGGACTCAAACAAAATTTGAGCTTTGGGATTTACCATTTGGGTAACAATATATTTGGCCTCCTTCTCAAGAAGTAATTTTTGCATGATGACTTTAATAGGTATCCTTGCTTCAGATAGATCCATGTTCATCTCTCCACCTACATCCTTGTAAAAATTATGTCTGAGCATAATGCCATAAGAAGCTAGAACATTAGCTACTAGGACTGTCATCTTAATCCTCTTATCTAAAAAAGCTACAAATGCAAATTGGGTGTTTTTGATTTGACCTAAAAGTAGTACTTGCTTATTTTACATGGATAAACATCTCCCAAAAGTCTTAGTTAAGGTGAGACCAAGGGAGTCTGCTACCTTGACTAGCATAACATTATCAGAGGCTTTAGAATCTATTATGCAATTGCTCAACTTATGACTATTTACCAATAAATAAATATAAAAAGGTTTTATTTTTCCAAATGCAACAAGGGGAGTATTGACAATATTATTTTGGGTAGATTTGTTTTTTGAGGAATCATGGTTAACTTTTAGAAAATATTGTCTTATAGGGATGGTTTTGTTTTTAACGTATTTAGCCAGCCTATCAAACTGTTTAGGATTAAATTGTAAATACTCAACTTTAGATATTTGGATCTTGGTCTTCCTAACATGATATATTATGTCAAATAACTATAATGAACTAAAAATAGAGGAAGGAAATCCATCATTCTGATTTTTATTTGATTTAGTAATGGTCTGAGGGATAGAAGTAGAAGATACATGATTGTTAGATGTACTTACTTGCTTATTTCCCATTGGGTCCTTTGATTGGAAAGGTAGCAGAGTTCCCCATTTAATAATTAAGATCATTGGTTGAGGTTCTTCTCTTTCTTTTCCCTTATCAACTTGCTGAGTTGAATAATTTTGGGACGTAGTAAAAATAACATATGCTCCATCATACACTTCTTTTTTAGCCTCATTTTGGTAATTCAGAAAGTTGATGGTAGAGTCACCAGCTAATTCTTCTTCTCTTTTTAAAAATATATTAGCATCATTCTCCTAGTCCAACTCATGTTGGAAAAAATGATCATGTTTGGCTTTATAATAGCCAACTTCTGAGTTGACTAGTGCTACTTCAATGGCAAGCTTCCCTTATATAGGTGGAAGATGATTGATTTTCCCTTGATTTTTAGTAGAATTACCTTGATATTAATTGTTGGGAAATATCCTCCTTGGTATATCTTGATAAGAAAGAGGAGCAGACGTACCTTAGGATATTTACCTTTTTAGAGATAACAATTCATTTGCTAATTTTTTCAACATAGAGTCAGTGGTGCTTGTAGAATAATTCTTAGTAGAAGAGGAACCTTTATTTATATTAGAATCTCTTCTTATCTTACCCACAAGGATAATATCATCTTCAATTTTGGTAGCCAAAATATGAGCTACAAGAAGATATGTAAGGCTAGCCCACCTTAAAAGAAAACTCACTTCAAGAAGTTGAGTATTGATAAAGAAATACTTAAGATTATCTACTATTGGTTGAGTAGTTGCAAGAATCTTATTTCTCATATTATTGAACTTAGTGATGAAGTCTTGCATAGGTTCATGAGGCTCCTTTTTCATTTATGTAAACTGAGCCAATAAAGTGTGTGCATCTTCTATAGGTTTGAACCTAGCCTCAAACTTGATCTCAAGAGTGTTTTAGTTAGTTATAGTCTGAAATTAAAGATGATAAAACCAATTTATAGTAGCACCTTGCACTATTTCCAAAAAAATCATTAATACTACATCTTCATGTTCAACACCTATCACACTACAAGCTATGCAGAAAGCTACAATGTGTTCATCAGATTAAACTTTCCCGTCACTATAGAACTTAGAAAAATTCTTTCTTGAACTATGACGTAGTTCATGTAAAAGTGGTGTTAAATTTAGAGGACCAAAAGTGTTACCCTAAGGGCCTTGGGCTGCCATGATGTGTTGATTAAAAGGTGGGATAACAAACCTTTGTGAAATATGAATAGACAAAATTTTGCTAGCACTAGAACTAAAAGCTACACTAGTATTGGAGACCTGGTGTTGGTAGGAGGAAAACTCATGGTTCACTGAAGGTGAGGTCACAGAAGCAAAATACCAAAATTATTTTGTTGCATTAACTCAAATACATGATCAATGATACCTTGAGCTCTCTTACTTCTCGTATATCATGAATCTACTAGAATGTAGTATAATCAACAAAATTTTGTAACAAATAAAAAAGAACTAAAAATTCTTCAACTCAGAGTGTGAGGCTTCAAGTTTCATGCTCCTTCCCCAGTGAAGTCATCAAAAACTATTGGGTGAATATTTTATCTTCAATTAATTGAAGGCAAAATAGCTATATCAACCATAGTGTAATGAGATAAATCTCTCCTCTTAGCAAGGGGAGGTTCCTTATAAACTATCAAAAACTAATTTAAACTAAATATTAATTCAAGGGTGAAACCATATCATCTATTTCTCTTTTGTTAGAAATGATGTTTACAAAATAAAAGAACACTTTCTTGATACTAATTGAAAAATCAAGAAACCCACGAGAACACAAAGTCTATCATTGCTTCTTTTGTTGATTTATAACTTAGAATACAGTAGAATGAGGTGTAGCCCAAAGTCTTCACCGAAAACTATGACAAAATATATGATCACAAAAGATAATAGTAGTTCAAAGCCTTTGCAATATCTTTTACTTTAAAACACTAAATCATAAACTAAAGATAAATGTTGTAGCACAAAGTATCCACAATCAACTTTAAAACATCTCCCAAATTATTCTTACTCACATTACTATTTAATCAAACATATAAGATCATATTAGGTAAAGGACATAATAATAATTTCCTATACAACACAAGTTATTTCAACACGAATTTTGAATGAACACTTGCTTTCTTATTCACTTGATAAAATTTGATTTACAATTTGATCTCAAAGTCTCAAAATGCTCTTCAATTTGGCAGAGTTTCACTTCAATAACTAAAAGATCCATAATTATAATAGAGGCCCTCTTTATTTATAGGGAGAGGCCTTGAGAAAATTTAAGAAAAACCTAACTACTTTGACTTATTCAAACATAGGAGTCATTATTGACTTGGGACTTCCTATGTTTTTACATGTAATTACATATGAAAAAATTACATGTAAATATGTCTAAGGTTTTTTCAAAATTACATCTGAAAAATGAAAAATAAACTAAGAAAAAAATTGTTTCAATTTGTTTATTATGCACAATGATCATTTGTCTACATAACTCCATTAAGACTAGTTTATCTGAGGGGAATATTGAAAGATTATAAGGATGACCTTAGAAAAATCCAACCCTCAAGTATGAAAAAGAAGGAAACTATAGAAACATGCATCCAAAATCATTTACCAATGTCCAAGCCTCATCTGACACTCTTCTTTATTCTAGTTGAGGATCAAAAAGACATAAAAATATTGCAAAGAAAGCATCATTTACTCTCCTAAAATGATGAATAAAACCCTTTAATGTTAATCAAGAATAATATTGATACATAGGGATTACAATCCTATCTCTTTTTAATGTTAGACCTGAAAAGATTCTTATAGAAGCTACACTATACACCAAATAAGAAGTCATGTAGAACTTGAAGGTAGTGGATACCTTCATCAATTATTTGTGCAAATCATTATTGATTTATTCTCCCCAAAAGATGGTTTGTTTTCCTTATAGTATTACCTTGATGAAAGGATACATCTATTCATGAAATAGTGAGGAAGAGGACAAACTTCTTATCCTATTGAGAAGAGTTATTAGATCACCAACTTTTTCTATAAAGTTGCTTCTAGAAAAACTCTATGGCCACCTTAACAAATTTGACCTTGAGATCTTGATCCATTTATTATTGATTACCTTCTTTGCCTTTTCAATATTTTTCTCATACTCTTTTTTTTATTCAACAAAATCAAGCTTTAACACTTCTATAGTGTAAGGGCACATAAACACCTTATCAATAAGTTCAAGATCTAGTTTGATTACCACATTACCACTAGCATCCATCACAGCCTTAGTATCTCTATTATAAAACTAAGCACACTGAAGGATAAATTTTGTGTTATGGGATACCACCAAGAAAGAAGATACCAAATAAATGTTACTATCAATTATCTTCTTCATTGCAGAGCTAATATTGCTTGACTTGGTTCTCTCTACAAACTCAGCCATGTCCACATGGCCAATCTCTGTATCTTTAATGTCATCGACATTAGATGTAGCTAAGGTGATTGGAAAAACTCCTTGATATTTACTCTTCATCAATTTTAACTTCTTCAGAGACAATTTAGTCATCTGAATGAGCTATCACCAGAAGGATGTCGATGAAGAAAGAAGATCCACAAAAGAAATTGAAATAAAAAAATCATGATCATGCAATTAGGGGAAATATTGGTAATCTAAGGAAATTGCATGTTGATGATCATGACTATGGAGACGCACTTAAAATGACTAGAGTGTGAGCATGCCAAAAAATTAAAGGAAAATGGGCTTGAAAAAACAAAATTGAAAATATCCCAGAGTTAGGAAAATTTGAGAGAATATTTGCATGGGTGGCCAAATTTTCCACCTTTGCATGTGAGGGATATTGTGCACTTGTATTAGTGGAAAAATTCACCATTATCACATATTATAATTAAATGGTTATATGTTGGAGCGGTAAAAAATTTCAACACTATTGGTAATGATGAAATTACAAGTTTGATGTTTGTGCAACAAATTTTGCTGACAATACGTATGGTATAAATGGTGTTTGATGTTCAAGTGGAATTTTTTTTGATACCAAATGTGATAGCAATTGCAAGGTTTTTGTGTAAGGGCCATAGATTTCACCACCTATACACTTACACTTGAAATCATCTTCAAATACATAAGCAGTGAAAAATGCTAATTTGCTTTTGATTTATTCACAACAGGAAGATATGAGAGCGGTTAGCCACCATTAAAATATTTTTGTAAGAATTGGTTTTCAACTAACATATTTTGAAGGGTATATCCTTATCAAGTCAAACCACTGATGACACACATGAACTTAAAACCTAGGGTATAAACAATGGTGGAATAAGGGTTCGACACAAAATACCAAGCAAAACAATAATATCAATATAAAACTTAACGTATTACAAATGGATTTTTCAAAAATAATTGATGAATTAAAAAAAATATAGATACCAATTAATAAATGAAACCCTAAAATTTAAAAATAGTTAAAATGACTTACCTGTTGTGTTTGAAGCCCTAAACTTGATGGCGGAGAATTTTTAAATCTATTTGAATCCTCTGTCACCATGGTCGAGCGATTTTGAGAAGGGTTGAGGAATCAACTAAGAAACTTTGAAAAAATAAATGACAAGAAAAAATAATGAAATATCACATTTAAATTCTTGAAAACAAGCCCTTAATGCTTGGCATGTGTGGCCATTAATGCCACTTGAAGTTTACGATCTTGAAGATCTTGCTCAGGGGGTGATTTCGACCAACATAACACATGCCTTTATAAAATTTAAAAAGAGGTAAAAACCACCAACCATGCACATACCCTTTTGATAGAGAACATGTAATGGCAAAAAAAAGTGTCGACTTTACATAATAAAATACTCAAAATATGTAACAGTGGTGAATTTGACCGCTCTGATATATTGAGATTCAAAATATCACTAACACCCCTAAAATGATCAAAATTGACATTTTGATCAGTTTACAACTACAACAAGCTTTACAATTTTAAATAAATCATGGTAGGAGAATGTCGTAAACTCTCCTAGGATGTCAAATGACTTTACTTGAGATCAAGAGAATCTTGTCTTGATCAACAAACTTAGAGTGTAGACTATGAAATGGACAAGTTTCGTAGGGGTTATCTACAAAATGAGTGTAGCTAATTTTAGGAACAACAAGATTCATCAAATAAATGTGATAACTAGAAGTAACTATTAATCTAATTCCAATGCTTAAATTAATACTATGTAATACTAAATCAAAACAACATAATATGTATCTAAACAACTATATAATCTAACCAAAAGGGTTATTCTTGCACTAGAATATACATACACAATATATGGTTAAAAAAGTTAGTATAATTATCTAAGTAAATCCTACTTAGGATAACATCCATAAATTAATTTTAATATCCAAGTTATCTATTTAAATAAAGGAGTCAATGTTATATGATTATATAGATTAACCATATACATGAATTTATAGAAATTCAACTTGATCATAAATGAAAATTAAAAGAGTAGTTCTATAATTTCTAACATTAATAGAATGATTTAACATAAACACATTTAAGATAAATGGATAATACTTTAATATACCTAAATTATATTACCTTATTTAACATATATCCATTTATCCATCTTACTCTTCAAGCATTATTCAACTTATATTTAAATTTTGCATCCCATTATTAACATAGATTAGTATTAACATAATTATCCCATAATAATTAAAATATATACCATCTGAAAAAAGTATCAATACTGAAATAGAATAAGTAAATAAACATAATTACATAATTAAATTGTTACCAACCTACTTCATGCATATGCAATATCACCAAAACATGGAACATGAAGTAATTGAGTTAGACAAGCCATCCCAACTAGCCGTATGAGCCCAACCATGAGTGGTCTTCACCATCCCAACCTTCAGTAGGATGGTGATTGTAGTAACTGAGAACATGAAGGGAATTCTAAAAAATCAGATTTCAAACCAAAGGACATCTTGACAATAAAAGAATATAAAAATATAATTATACCATTTCAAGGTGAGACAAATAATTATTCCATCTATAATATAGATCAAAAGTAAGGATGGATAATCATGACTGTCAAATGATATAGAATGGATTGAAATTAATCCACTAAATAGTCTTTGAGTTAACCACCTTGGATCCTCATCTAACTTATGGTCAGCCTTAACCATCGCAACTACTAATATATATTGGTATATAATATAACCATTTATTTTAATCATTAAGTTCTAGTCTAAGAATGATAAATAGATAATACATAACCCAAATAAAGAACCACATAAACATCTAATAAGTAAATTTATTCAAAATATAATAATAATTCAAACCAAAATTTATCATTTCAAGGTATAAAGGTTCAACACAAATTCAAATAATTTATAAAAGTAAAATAAAACTTTTTTAGACTTATTTGATACCATCTCAGGTCTAGATAGAATAAAACCATACATATTCATGCCATCATAATAGATTTGGGTCGCTAAGTCTTATACAAGAGCCAACACACAAATCAACAAATTAAACACATCATAACTAAACATTAACTGTAGTCAAAATTTCAATCACCAAAACTTATAATCACAATAAAGTGATATGGAGCATAGGGAAGATACTAAATAAACCCCATCAAAGTTTAAGACCATGAAAGAAATTACATATTCAAAATCTTTGATACAAGATATAGTCATAAAACATGGTTGTTTAAAAATCAAGACATAATGATCAAAACATAGTCATCACTAATAAAACCCAACTCAAAATATAACATCAAAGCCATGATATTTATATATACATAGTAAAAAAAAAATATAGCAGCTTTGATACAAATCATATAACACAACCATCTTAAGATGTAGCCAAAGGCATTCATAAAAGTCCAGTAAAAAATAAAAACATAGTGAATAAAAAATGCAATCATAAGCAAACTTGATCCACTTAAAAATATGACATATACATAATCAACATACTAAAATCATATACAACATAGTTAGATAAACACCTAGTTTCATTCAATTATGCCACTAAAGTCATGACTCAAGACATAATGTAGTTATAATATCAAAACCTAATTGACACCTTAGTATAAACACTATATATATATATATATATATATATATATATATATATATATATATATATATATATATATATATATATATATATATATATATATATATATATATATACATACATACATACATACATACATACATACATATATATATATATGTATATATATATATATATGTATATATATACATGTATGTGTATATATATACATGTATATATATATATATATATATATATATGTATATATATATGTATATATGTATATATACATACATACATACATACATATATATATATGTATATATATATATATGTATATATGTATATATGTATATATGTATATATGTATATATGTATATATGTATATACATACATACATACATACATATACATACATACATACATACATACATACATACATACATACATACATACATACATACATATATATATATATATATATATATATATATATATATATATATATATATATATATATATATATATATATATATATATATATATATATCACCTATGTTATATCCTCACATTGCATTATCTTTATCTAGGTTTTCTTGTCACATCTTTGATTGTGTGGAATATGTGTGACATGAATCTTTGATATATATCAAAGATTCATGTCACACATATTCCACACAGTCAAAGATGTGACAAGAAAACCTAGATAAAGATAATGCAATGTGAGGATATAACATAGGTGAATAATTCTAGTATTTTACAACCTATTCATTATGACTATGAACACTATAACAAATTTAAAACAACTTAATAAGCCAATAGGAATATATTATATAATGGAGTCTATGTAAAAGTTTTTTAAAATAACACTTCCATAAATACAACAAGCATGAATATATCAAAAGCAAAGAAAATACATAGATAATATATATCCCAATAGAGACCCAACTAAATATCATGTGGTTCAAACAAAACACATTCATACTTAGAAATATTATGTATAACATGCACCTGAATCATAATGTATAAAGAAACACAGTCACCATTAAAACCCAAGCAGACCTTCATGTAGACAAAAGGGTAACATAACATGCTATTATAAAATCCAAACACTACAACAAGAATTATTTCCATCATTCCTCACAAGGATAATATATATACAAGTGGGTTAAATCCATCCAAGTTGACATAATGACATATATTTATATAGAATGAAGCACACAATTTTCACAAAAAGGTAAAATGATATATGTTCCTAGTGAGCCAAAGAAACCATTGACCATCGTTTAACATAGAAGATATAAAACCTACAATGCAATAAATTATTAACTAATGAAAATACTTCCATGCACCCAGGGTCAAGAACACTCAAGATTAACAAAAAGTAATGGATTCAAAATGATAAAACAACCATCTATACACATATATCCATTTACAAGTTTATATGCAAATACTTATATTGATCATATCAAATCCTTGAGAGTATGTGTATGCATCTAGAAGTCCTAAGACTTCTGACTACATATGCAACCTTTTATTTTTTTATAATTTTACATAGTAAAATAAATAACCAGCCATAACATAGCCCACCCAAAATTGTATAGAGGAAAAATCAAAATCCAACAAGATAAAAACCAAAACATATGATCTTTCTTAGGAAGTCATGTGTCCAAAAATATATCATGGCTGTCATAAAAACTAATCTAACTCCCACTATTGTACCTATGTTTATTTCATATTCCTAACCTCATCAACTCTCCATGTTCACCATCTAACTACCCATCCCATCCATCCATCTTACCCATACATATTTAATATCTTCATTTAATGTGAGGAGAGATAAATCTTCATCCATTCCCCAAGGAAAATACCCCACCAAAATCTCCATAATAATCATTAATTTATTGATCTAGAAAGCTCAATCCACCAACCCAACCACCAACCAATCAAAATGTGGTTTAGCATTTAAACCATAAAATTAACACTAACAAATTGGATTAGCAACATAACCCTTATGGCCTATACCATCATCCATAATAAATGAAAATAAATGAAATGACCATAATATTACATCAACCTACGTCAATTAAAAGAAAAGATTAAAATTGATTAAACCATGTTTATCATTAAGGTTGATGCCCATAACAATATGACCAAGCCACTAAATAAACATGCTATCACCTTAGGATATAAGGCTTTTATATAAACTAAGGTTTAGTCCAAGGGGGTCAAGGGTAAGTCTAGGTATTTCTTAGATAATTCTTATGATTAAGAAATTAGGATCTCCACAAACAAACAAAAGTGAATAGGAGATTGCACTAAAGGAGCAGGATGGAGTTAATCATAAAGGCAAAATAAAAGATTTTAGCCACAATAATAATAATAAGTAATGACTTATGAAAATAAGGTGAAATTACAACAAAAAAAACAAAATACACAAGTACCAGTGTCAGGATAATGATAAAGTTAAAAACAAAATCAAGATGTCCAAAAGATAGAAAACATAATCAAAACAAGTGTACCTATCACACTTGTTTAATTTGCTTAGAATTTTTTTAGTACCATGTGTACTGCTACCAAAATCTACCTAACTCATAGATAGTTCCTCTAGCCACCAAAAAGATATCAATAATACCATATATAAATCAATAAATAATTTCAAACTCATAATAATATCAACTACAATAATTAGTCCATAAAATTATTAAGTGTAGAGTTAAACATGTAGTCTAATACCATTGTAACAAGTACCAACATGTAGTCCAACTGAAGTAACAATCAATAGTTAGTTTAAAAATAATAATAAAAAGTTTTAATATCATAAAAAATTATAAAAAAATAGGATCATAACAAAAATTTAATTCATATATATATATATATATATATATAGTAACAACCAATAGTCAGGTAAAACAATAATAATGAAAATATTTTAATAGCAAGATAGATTATAAAAAGGTAAGATCGTAACAAAGATTATAAAAAGGTAAGATCATAACAAAAATTTAATTAAAATGTGTGTGTGTGTGTGTGTGTGTGTGTGTGTGTGTGTGTGTGTGTGTGTGTGTGTGTGTGTGTGTGTGTGTGTGTGTGTGTGTGCGCGCGCGCGCGCGCGTGCGTGTGTGCGTGCATGCACATGCATGTGTTCATGTATATGTATGTGCATATATGTGTGTGTATATTTATCTCTGTGTGTGTGTGTGTGTGTGTGTGTGTGTGTGTGTGTGTGTGTGTGTGTGTGTGTGTGTGTGTGTGTAATTTTTATACACATATATACATATGTATACACATAAATACATATCTATGATCATATACATATACATACATAAAAACATACATACATATAAACACAAACACACACACACACACGCACACACATTAATTATAGATGTTATATCTTGAGTTCTTGTTAAGTTAAAGTTAAAAATTTTATTTTATTATTATTACATAAGCTATGATTTATACGTTGTTATGAGATAATTAATTATTACTTAGATTACATGATTATATTGCAATGAGTTAGTTTTAGTTGATATTATTTACAATATGAATTATGTTGAATTATTATTCAATAATATTTTATGATATACATGTCATAATGTTATGGATTAAATAATTACTTGTTGTGAGTTGGATGCAAGAGAGATTCATCCCTCAAAGCATGATAGAGGGAGAAAATAATTAGAAAGGGTGACATAGATAGAGATATCAAGAGATGATAGTGGAATGGTTACAACCTTACATACACTATATTAAATAGTACATATTAGATGCATGGTTTAAATTATTAGCGTTGGTGCATTTTTTATGTTTTTGCATTTGGATAATGGTTTATGCATGATTAATTATGTGTGTTAGCTCATATTTATGCTTAGATCATTTAATATTGTGTGTTTGTGTTATGTAGTGTTAATGTTTTCATGATTGATAATGTTTTCAAACACTTAAATTTGTGTCAATAGTGTTGGTGTTACCTTATGTGGACTAACCAATTTCTTTGAGGACATTAGCCAATTATTTATATGCTATCGAGAATATCATTAAGTAACTTAACAGATGACAAAAAGCGCAGGGATAACCTAGACAATGTAGTATTAGCAACGATTACATTTTTATAATTTGGATTTAAATAATAAGGTGTTAATTACATTTTCAAACTTAGAGAATAATAATGAATTACGTTATCAATATTTCTATTACTAATTATTTGTACTAAATTTTTATTTATTATTAAACTAATTGGTAAATATAAAAATAAGAAATAAAAACAAATAATAAGAATCAAACAAGGTAAGTGGTTTTAAATGATTAAAATAGAAAATCAAAAAGAAAATTAGGGAATTAAAATAAATAAAACAAATTAGAATGAGTATATTTAGAAAACATAAATCTTTAAAGATAATCAAATACTCATTCAAAAATCATAAAGAGAAAGGAGGGCACAATTCTGAGGCAATATGGAGCATGGAAGTGAAGTGAAAACAAGGAAGCAAAAGGAATAGAAGAGCATATTTCTAGGTAAGAAATGCAATTAATTTCTATGTTTATGATGAATATTGTAGAAAAATGTGAATATGTATAGTGATTCACATGTTATACTTCAAATTATTCAAAACCAAATTCTTATGAGGTTAAATGTAGTGAACTATTAATGAAAAAATAGTGACCAATATTGTTATAAAAACTTACTAAAACATTACAATAAGAAAATATAGACAACAACATTTAGGTAGGTTGATCTATATGATAGCAATCGCATAGGTCTTAAAATAATATATAAGTATATAGAGACAAGTATATGTGTCTAACCACATAATCATACCAAGACAACAATCTAAAATATGAGGTAGATATCTCCCGACATATAATATAAGCATATGGAATATAATGATTATATATGATTCAATAATCAATTCTTAAAATTTGATGTTTAAATGATTATTGGAATAATGACACTCTGGATTATTAGACATATTATTTTATCTATAGTGTATATGTCATGTTATAGTGTATATGTCATTCTATCTATATGATCAGGATATAATGATATTTAAGGAGATGCTATATGTCATTGTTTGCTTATGATTTCACCATCATATATGTCACTTTGTATGATCTCAAATATATAAATAATGGATTACATGTACATTGAACCAAGCAATATAAATGTAAAATGACCGTTAGTATATGTAAAAATTATATATAAATAAATTGCATTATGAATATAATCCATATTAACATACTAAGTCATGCTATAAATTTCCAGCAATCTGTTGAATGGAAAATAGGTTGATTTTATGTTAGATCATTGATGCTATTGATGTTGTATCAATGAAAAATAATTCACTGTATAATACATAATAATATAAAATATAATATATACTTCCATGGAATGTAATATCAATTTTTATTTTATACTAGCTTCATATAGATTATATCAGATAATATCAACGATTATATATTATTAATATCAATATTGTACCATTGAATTTTAATAAAAATAAATTAGCCATATAAATTAGTGATTACAATGATTTGAACTCTATACTTGTGCATTAAATATAATTGTTATTATACAAATAATTAAACACAACAATCCGAGAAAATTATAAGTCTTTGGTGTAATATGACAAATTATTTTGGTATAATGGTACTAATTAGATACTTGCTTAGGCTTATATGAAATAGGTTAAATAGAGTTCTATTGAATAATAAAGTGAATTATATATAGGATAAGATGTATATAATGACTTGGTATATAATATTAACAATCTATGATCTAAGATAATATCCAAGTGATATAAACAATTATAAGGATTATAGCTATATAAGTGATAATAGCTTAACAATAAAAGAATTGTTAACTAAGATCTGTTATAAGTGATGTTATTTGGTTGATGGATTTATTTATATCATTGAAGTTAACTTAATAATAAAATTAAGAAATGTCACTATGTTTACTCAATTTTAGAAATGTTGAGTTGTACATTACCATGGAGCCCATAATATCACTTACTATTACCATGCATACCATGCATTTGCTTATCAAGATTATGGTAATAAAACTTTGCTTAGAAAGATTCCAAAATAATGAGTTTAGGTATATATTATGATATATTAAGTATAGTATCTATATGATTTTTGAAGTGAACACTTGTATACTAAATGATATTCAATGTTTTCTATTGTATACTTATGATATTTGAATATCTAAATGATATTTGTGTACTAAATGATAATTTTATATGTGGTGATATACCAATACAACATATAGTTATATTATATTTAACTTATGAGGTGATTTCTAGTAGGGTTGTGATATAGTATTGAGAGGATCAATATTGATATTTAGGATATGAATATATTATCCAAGAATAATTTGATGTTACAGGGTTTTAGTATTTAACCCTTTTGTAATTTTGGTTGTGTTCTTTGAAATAAAGGAGTTTATTAATAAAAAAAAGTTGATGGAATTGAACTTGTAACAAAATTCATAGGATAATATGCATAGATGAACATAAGAAATTGTGAGTGTTTGAAATTAATAGTTTTTGCCTATGATAACTTGTTCATTGATATTATAGGAATATTAATATCTATAATAGATAGTCAATGAACATTCTGAATAGAAATGGTATAATGATCAAGTCATTGATCAGAGCTTTAATGACTATTGATCTTTATAAACCATATATGTATATTGGTAGGTAATTTTACATGAAACATAGAAAGAATACACACACACACACACACACACACACACACACACACACACACACACACACACACACACACACACACACACACACACACACACACATGATAAAATAGAACTTATATTATTTATAAAAATATATATAAATTTACAAGACTATTTACAAAAAAGGTTGGTATAAAGAGAGCACATCATAAAAACACTCTCGTCTAAGATCCATAAACTTAAGCAATATTACACTTGCATAATTTAATTCTACTTTACATTATCAATTTATGAAATAATTAAAAAAATGACTTATAAAACATGAATTTAAAGAAAATAATTCACAACATTCAACAATAATTTGATAATAGAGTTCAGCGAAGGTCTATGTCTCTGGGTTCAATATTGATAGATATATATTAGGAAAAACATTTAAAAAGTACTTAAAAATATTTTTGAAATGAAAAATGAACAACTACAAAGTTGTTAATTGGAAAAAAAATAATATAATTTTAGAATTTTTCCCAATTCTGACCTGAGCACCCTTCAAAAGCTCTACAAGCTACATGGCTATAAGTCTTTGCAATGGCTACTAAATTTTCTATTATATTAAAATATAATTTTTCCCACTTTATATAGTGCTTAAAACCCATAGATGGTGTGGTTGGTCCTTATCCTTTTAGCTAGGAGATCACGTTTAATTTCCCAATCCTTAGGTTTTGGGTTTCTATCCACTTATTCATGGGATTTAAGATTATCATGGTGTTTTTTTTTAAATTCATTTTTTTTAATCCCACATTTGTGGGTTTGGACTTATCTTAAGGCTTTATTAAGCCTTATCCTCCCCTTTGTCTTCTTGGCATTGGCCACATTCTCTACCTTTTGCTTTGTCCATTGTTATGACATGGTTGTTAATGAAAATGTGGATTTGGTTAGTGGGGATGTGTAAATATGTGGTGGAATGTGGAGGATTATGGGTTTGCTATGAAAATTTGTGAATAAAACATGACATGATTTGGATGGTATGTGGTTTGAGCATGGGGTCACATGGCTATTACATGGAAATGGGTTGGTTATTAGGTTTACATTGAACATTCAAGAAAATGGTAAATTATTGGTGACAAGCCATGTGGTAGATTGAAGACCCACCACATGGTCCAATCTCCTCTCATCACTTGTCAACCTCTAGCCATGCCACTTGTCAACATCCAACTAGATGTTCTGTCTAAACCCCTAATTTTTTTATGCCAGTTGCATTTGAAGATGATCTACATTCCCTTGTCTATGACTATATTAATTTGTAAATGACAAGTTTTATCGTACCTTGTGCTATGTGTCATGTTCTTACTAGTCCATATTTTACCACGTCATCATGTTGACTACGTTTGACCATAACTTTGATTGGCCAGATCTTTTACATCCAAACTCCATTTCTTGAATCGTAAATTATGTCAAAAAGATTATGATGATATATTTCTATGGAATTATTATTGAATCATTATATAATGGTCAATTTCTATAGTTTGACCAACATTGACCTTTTTTGACCATCTTGATTAGAACTTTGACCAGCTGTATAAGGAGCTTACAAGATCCATTTTTTTCATTCTACATACCATTAGAAAGGTCTCAGTGGGATCTATACAATGGTGTAGGTTTAAATATACTATAAAATATTTTTTGAATTGACCTATAAATCAATCCTCTCCACTAAGAAGGCTTTTTGTCCTAAAAAAGCTAGTATTGGACGTAGTGCTCCATGTGAGAATCTTTGCATGGCTCTAGCTCTTGACTCTAGATTGAATGATATTATGAATGTTATTTGGTTCTAGAGGTAATATAATGGGTATTAATATATAAAATGGTGAAAATATTGTAGGACATTTGGTGTTATAATAATCACCATTTTATGAATGTCTTTTTAGGGTTTTTACCTAACAACATAGTTTACAAACATTACCCTTCTTGGGTCTTTACAAACACTGTAATAATTATAAACATTTCCCATACTTGGGTCTTATGCATTTATAAATAATGCCTATATTTAAGTCTTATAATTATAAATCAAATAGACATGGTTACACACTCTACATAGATTAAAATATACAACCTATTTCTTGAGTTGTTCCTGATGCTTCTCATGATGGCATCTTTCTAATACCTTGCAGTGTTCCTATTTACAATATAGATGAGTAAAATAGCATTAGAGGTACCATTTACCTATAATAGTTACTATTGATGTGCTTGCATGAGATATTATATCCCATCTTTTACAATGCTATACTAATTTTCCTTCTTGGAGGAAGTTATTTTTATTTGAGACAAATATGGTTTACCTAGGATAATGCCACTAAACTGTAGTGGAACCACATCTAATTCAACTTCATATAAGAAGTTGGTGGTAATTAAAAACCTTAATTTATAGGTTTTACTTACATGTACATTATTACCATCATCTATTCTATCTAGAGAATAGGATTAGAAATGTGGCTTAGCTTCCAAACCTAGTTTTTCTACAACATCTTCAGATATCAGATTCCTTTGATAATTCTTATCAAAAATAACATCTATATTAAAATTCTTAGAAATTATTATTTTAAAGAAATGTTTCTTACCTTTATAGGGTTATAGACTTTGAACTGTTAGCTTCTCATTGACTATCATCTACCTCACTAATGTTATCTCAGGTTTTGACTAACTAGATTCTGTCTGAGGAGGCTCTATCTTCTATTTGACTAAAGTTCTAGTTAAAAAATTTTCTTGAGGTTGTGGATGATTCTAATTATCTTCCTTCAACATTTATCCCTTAGCATTGAATTAAAATGCTAACTTCATTTCTTCTTTAGGCAACCTCATTTTGACAATTTTCTTAAATTTCCTTTTAGGACTCTCTTGTGCATAGTAAAAAAATACATTTGAGTATTTCTTACTTATATAACTTGATGAATCATTTGAATATTATTCATCTAATGTAACTATCACATCTTCATTGAGCACTTCTTCTAGCTCTTCAGGATGTTTTGACTTGTTGCTTGAGTCACTTTTTAACTTAGTTTCTTAGGACATTTGTCCTTCACCTCTATATCCTAATCCTGCACGGAGTGGTCTCTTTGCCACTTGGATAGGCTTGATAATTCCTTGACCATTTCCTTCAAATCCCATTTTTTATAATAGATTATAACCTATTCCCTTCATGTGATTTTCAAATGACTTTGATAAATCTTTAGGGTTAGTATATTTAGTATCCCTAACATTGTCAATATAGCTAGAAGAATTGATTTCATTACTTTCTTACTTAGAATTTACATTATAAGATACATCAATAATTAGAGAATTATTTGCTTCTAGATTTACAATACCATTTTCATTGATAGGACTAACAAGAATATATGAATTAGAAGAATCACTAATATAACTAAAATTTACCTTTGTAGTCTAACTTGTTCTGAATTGAATCTTGTAAGTATGATTGGTCATCAGTTCAATTCCTTCTCCTAATGTAGTGTTTCTGGCATGCCAAGATGTGAGATAATAATGACCCAATGTTATTTTCTTAGCTTCTCCTAAAAATATATCAAGAGCTACTTGATCAAAGAATAGCACTCTGATGCCAAAATGCAAAATGCCATAATGAGTTACATGTCCTTATACTATTGCATTAGTACCTCCAAATGTATTAATGTGTAGTATTGGAAGAGTCCTTAGCTAGAGACATTATACAAGACCTTCAATAATATAATTAGCTCTAGAACTCTAATTAAAATAGATATACATGAACTTCCCTTCCACAATAGTAGTGCAGTTCTAACTTTGACTTTCCTTGGAGCATAGCATAATATCTGGTACTTATGTTAGAAAAATATACAATATTGGAGACTCCAGAGTTACTTGATAAGGTACTATTAGTTAGATGGATTGACCACTACTAGACATGACTGGTACCTTTCCTCTTTCTTCATTTTGCCTTCTAAACCATATTGGAGCTTGATTGGGGTGTAGGATCTAGCATTGATCGATAATATGACCTCATCAGGCATACTTTCCATAAATATTTGTATCTCTATGCATCCTCTTATTTTTTAAATGTTCTTGTTACAGTTCTACTCATAGTGCATTAATTCTCTATTGGAATCTCTTGATTTGTTGCTCTTGTCATTGCTCTACTACTTGCTAACTTTGCTCTTGGGCTTGTAGGAATTACATTATCATAGTGATAATATAATTCAATAATAACTAAATCTGAGCTAGCCTATCATTCTACAATAATTGATTTTGGTTAAAAAAACAAAATCACAAATTCACCCACTAATTTAGTTCTAATATCAAACTTGATGTTTTAGAATGATGTTTACACAGAGGTTAACCTAACACACTAATTGCTGTGATACTAAACTGATCCATTAACATACTCAATATTATGGTTACATAATTTAATTTTTCTTTACATTATCAATTTATGGAATAATTTAAAAAAATGATTTATAAAACATGAATTTAAAGAAAATAATTCACAACATTCAACAATAATTTGATAACAGAGTTTAACTTGAAGGCCTATGTCTCTGAGTCCACTATCAGTCAATATATATTAGTAAAAATGTTTAAAAATTACTTAAAAATGTTTTTGAAATGAAAAACTACAAAGTTGTTCGTTCAGAAAAAATAATATAAGTCCCTTTTCAAACTTTTTCCCAATTCTAACCTGAGCACCCTCCACAAGCTCCACAAGCTCCCTAGCTCTTAGACTTTGCAATGGCTACTAGCTTTTCCATTGTATTAAAATACAATTTTTATTGCTTTATATATTTCTTAAAACCCATAGATGGTGTGATTGGTCCTTATCCTTTTAGCTGGGAGATCACGTTTCAATTCCCAATTCTAAAGTTTTGAGTTTCTATCCACTTATTCATGGGATTTAAGTTTATCATGGTGTTTATTTTACAAATTCATTAGTTTTAATCCCACATTCATGGGTTTTCTCTTAAGGATTTATTAAGCCTTATCCTCCCCTTTGTCTTCGTGGCTTAGGACACATTCTCCACCTTTTGCTTTGTCCATGGTTATGACATGGTTGTTCATGAAAATGTGGATGTGGTTAGTAGGGACATGGAAATATGTGGTGGAATGTGGAGGCTTATGGGTTTGGCATGGAAATTTATGGATAAAATGTGAATTGATTTTTATGGTATGTGGTTTGTGTATGGGGTCATATGGCTATTACGTGGAAATGGGTTGTTTATTGGGTTTACATAGAACATTTAGGAAAATGGTAAATTATTGGTGGCAAGCCATGTGGTGGCTTTAGGACCCACCATGTGGTCCAATCTCCTCTCACCACTTGTCAACCTCTAGCCATGCCATTTGTTGATGTCCAACTGAATGTTTTGTCTAAACCCCCAAAATTTTTTACACCGATTGCATTTGAAGATGATTTGAATTTACCTATCAATGACTATATTTGCATGTCAAAGATAAATGATTGAAACCATAATTTTATCTCACCTTGTGCCACGTGTCATGTTCTTACTGGTTCAAATTTTTCCATGTCATTTATTTGACTAGGTTTGACCACAACTTTGACCAACCATATCTTTTACATACAGACTCCATTCATGAACCATAAATTATGTTGAAAATTTTGCAATGAGCTCTTCACCATGGAACTATTCTCAAATCATTTCATAATGGTTAATTTCTATAGTTTAACCAACTTTGACCAACTGCATAAGGAGAATATGATCTCTATTTTCCTCATTCTACATACCATTGGAAAGGTCTCAGTGGGATTTATGCAATGGTGCAAGTTTTAATCTACTACATAACCTTTTTTGAATTGACCTCTAGATCAGTCTCAGCTTAGGAAACACACATGAGGTAAAAATACAAAAAATGCAAATAAACTAGAGCATGCATAGGAAAACTCTATAACATAAAGAAATGAACACTTAACTAGTAGTAGTGAAGAGATAGACTGATAAGGGATTGTGATTAGTAGGATCAGTGCATCCAACACTTGTAAGATATTTGTTATATTTTCTATAGAATGAAAACCCATAAAAGAATATATAACATGCATACACATATTATTACATGTTTCCTTCTATGATAAACAATATTACTAAAAGAAGAGTAATATTAAATAGATAAATATCATCAAATGTTTACATGACATGAAAGGTCAAACATTGAATTTAATCATTATGTCAAAAAGATGACACCAAAAAATTTGGCCATATGATGAAATAATATATGTAGTAGGTTAGAAGAGAATTTACATATTTTAAAAATGCAAGTAGTAATAATGGTAATCATTGATAAAATTTAATCCTTTTCTAATCCTTAAATGATGTTCAAACCTATTTTAGAGGTGTAATTAAAATATTATAATGAAAGAAAATTATTATTTTTGATTCACGTGTCATTTATGAAGGGAAACTTTTTTTATAAAATTAAAAAATAAGGATTACATTTTGAAATATGTCATGCTATTGTAAAGCATGTTTTGGTCAGATACTTCAATGGTTAGCCTAACAACTACCTTAATTAATATGTATACTCATCATAATTTAATTTTATAGCAACCATAATTATTTGGATAATGTTTTTAATCCTAGTAATATAATTTAAAAAAAATAAATGTGAGTGTGAAAAGTTAAAATATAAATTATCCTCATCCTACCATAATTCCCTCGCAAGTCTCAGTCTAACCACTTTTTGATATTTGGAGTCAAATTAAATAAGGAAAAAATTATCTATCTTGTTTCGTTCCTCCCCTTCCACTATATTTCTGGTAAAAAATAAATTTCAATTTTTTTAGCTTTCTAGTTCATAGATTTTAGTAATACTATGTTAATTATTAAATACATGTTTTGTTGAGATGTTTAATTTTATTTTAGATATTTAAGGCTTTAATATCTTTTTACACTACATTATTGTATCATTTAATATCATAACAACTGATGAAATTATCATTTTATATCATAACAACTGATGAAATTATCATTTTAAATTTTAGATCAAACTTTTGTACTAGTGTATGAAATAATTATTAACACATTATGGTGACATTTGGGGCCTTAAGCCATCTTTGTGCATAATGTTTCAACCTCCACATCTACCTCAAGGTTATCATGTCTAGCGAACATTATCATACATATGGTCATGAACCTATCATGATCTTTAGTACATTTATCACACAACTTTTTAGAGTCTATTAAAGGCAAATTTTCATAGATATATTTCCCACCTTTCTCATTTATATCCATTATATGGTGGCATTCCAAACCAATTATTAAATAATATTAATTTTGTTCATATATAAATAGGCAACAAATAAGACTCATTTATTCAACAAATGCAAGTAACAAGATTCAATATTTTTTATTTTAACTAGTTGAATCTAAGCTTGCATTAATGTAATGAACCCATCATTCATAACTACATTCACCAAAACACATGAATGTTTGTAATGAATAATATTATGTTAACATCCATAATTAATCCCTTCATATCAATATGGGAGGATTAGTGGAATAGTCTTAGTTTTCAAAAAATTACGTTAATATCATGTGGTATATGGTTTATAGGTCCATGTTAAATAATTATTCTAAGGATTAGGTCTATATCTAAATTATTAGATACATTGATTTCACCCAAGATAATGCTATAAAAAATATAGATATATAAATATATCTAAAGCTAATTATTAAGGATATATGTCTTGCTCAAGACTATCCTTAATATAACTTAAAAACCATTCCAATAGCTCCATCAAAGCAAAAAATCATGGAAATATAACCATATAAATGGCTGTGTTAAAATATGGAGCATAAGGTTTATTTACATCCACAAAGAAGGCTTATGAATGTCACCCAAAATAATTTATAGGAAAATAGAAGATACATAGATTTTTCTAACTCATTTATGCAATTTTGATGATTTGACAAGTAGGATAGTCATCAATCATAAAACAGATGCCCTTAAGCTATCATGGTTGACTATGTCATCAATTTTATCAACTAAATGATGTCTTGTCCTCATAGCTATATGTTTGATGTTACATCACATCATTTTGGGACTTATGGCTTTGTTTGAGTCTTCAAACATGAGCCATATCCCTTGCTAAAAAATACACATCATGATGACATGTTACATTTTCTTTAAAGTTCATAAAGAAGAGTCATAAAGACATTTTGTGCTTTTGTAAATAATATGGTACTATGAATGAGAAATATATGGCTCAAAGTGGGGGTCTCACCCCTTAAAACTAAGAGATTCCCAAGGGTCCATTCATGTGGTGGCATTCAAATGATAAAAAAATATTTAGGATGAGGTTTTGATTTTAAGACCTGATGCACTAATTCCAAGTGGCAAGTTATTATTGAGTTAGAATACTACATGATTTGGACTCAATGTTGACCATTTTGTAACTTGTGAGTGTGAGATTTTTAAGAATTATCACATGTGGCACAAAGAGGCCAAGTAAATTTTGTGACTTATTTTTTTTTTACAAAGAGTTGTGTCATGATGTGAGGATGACACACAACATGAGTTAGATAACCTAGAATATATTTATCCCATTTTCATCATAGTAATGGGAAGCCATCTTTCCCCTTCTTGGTTTACTTAGTTTTACAATATGGAAATTATACCTCGGGTAGCATTTTTTTTTTTCATGTCTTCCTCTACTAGATGGTATTTCACTTAGATATCTACTTGAATCATTTTTAAGTGACCAAAATATATCATTAATGCATCATAATCCTTATGTTTATTATTCAAGGCAATGTCAATTATTAAGTTGATTCGCCTTTAAATAATAATAATCCATGAATCCAAAAAATAGTGAAGGCTTGGTGATTTTACAATCAAAGATGCATACATAGCTATTTATTATAATGTGCTTAACATTAAGGACATATTAATTTAATCTACTTATAATCCTAATCTAATTACAAGGCATTTAATCTAATTAATATTAGTTACCTTACCTTATGAAGCAAACATTTATTTACATACTATCTAAATCATGCTTAGGCATCCTATTCTAATTTTTAATAATAATAAATTTCACTATTTTGCAAAAGTTTACCTTGAAATTAAGTTTAATCCTTTATATTATCTATAAAATGAGATATAAACCAATAATACTCCTTTATTTACTATTTTATAATTATAAAAAAACCGAATTAAGCATAATTGCTCATGTAAACATTCTCTTATTTTTGCTTATGCAACGTTGAGGTCTTATCATCTTATATGAATTATTAGATAAAAGATATAATTTTAAATGGATTCACCCTTGTATAATATAGCATTCAAAATCACCATTATATTTAGGCTTAGTTTCATTTTAAAAAAATAACCATATTCCAATTGATTGAGGGACTAAACACATTTTTAAACAATATCCATTTCCATTGAATCTATAATAGCAGTAAGATTTAATATTTAAGTTGCTTAGATTTCAACAATAGCTATAATATGAAATATTTCATTTGTATCATCTAGATGTATTATATTTATATCTTAATTAAGGTTTCTCTCTTAAAACCATCCATTTAGCTTTGAGGCTATTCCCAAAACATTCAACATAGCATTTATGTAAACATACTTAGAGATTCACTTATTCTTAAGATTTAAATAAAAATTTCCTTTAGATTTTGATAGATAAGTTACTAAAGAGTATTATCAAATCCATGCACATAAGTCAGTATCCAAGAATGCACTAAGATTTATTAATTTCAAGAGATATACTTCATTACATAACATATGGAACATACATGAGGAATAAACTCAGTCCATCAAGAGTCTTAACTGAACCTTCTTACCAATCAATATTGGGTCTAATTTTCACATGAAAAAGGGGAAATATGGACTATGGGATTCATCCTATCAAATGAATATATCTCAAAGCTTATAATAAAAATAGATAAAGATATTAGCCTATCACTAAAATAAAAAATAAATAACGACTATTTGAAATATATAGAAAAGTGAATTGCATTGGATAATCTCCTATTCAAGGAATAAGTTACAAAGCTCTAAGACTAAAACATTAAAATTAATTTATGTTATTTTATCCTATAAATTACATTACACATGTCTCCCCAAACATTGATTATAAGGGAATCTAGTGTATAAAATATGTTCCCAAGGAATTAGATCTCAGGGATTAAACTCTGGATTCTTATATTTTCTCCAACAAAAAGAAGTATCATGAGTATTATATCTTAGTTAGTTATAACTCTACCTAATATCAATATACCTCTCAAGTAATCATGAATATTATATCTTAGTTAGTTATAACTCTACCCAATATCAATATTAAGATTTAATATCATTATTTCCTAAACTCAAGAAAGATGAGGTATGGTTGAGTTAGAACACATTCACATGAATAACAAACCTAGTTTTTGATCAATAGGATTCAAGATTATAATGCAAAATTAGTTATGAGAGGATGCAGTGCTATGATCCACCCATCCACCCACATAATGTTTGCATCAAGTCCATAAGACGAAACTAAAGATTCTAGTTTGTTGATCCAAAGGTTTTCTTTAATTGAGCATTATGTGTGGCTTGTATCAATTTTTTTTTAACATGTTACAACTTTCCTTTCATGAAGACTTTATTTATTTAAAGGAAGAAGAAGAACCATAAATAGGACCAATCAAACATGTGTGTGTGTGTGTGTGTGTGTGTGTGTGTGTGTGTGTGTGTGTGTGTGTGTGTGTGTGTGTGTGTGTGTGTGTGTGTGTGTGTGTGTGTGTGTGTGTGTGTGTGTTTACATACATACAGACACACACACATAGATATATACATACATGAATATACATACATACATATATATACAATAATAAACCACCAAAAAAATTCAAGAATTATTAATAGAGTACACAACAAAACTACATGTAGAATTCACTACACCACTCTACCATGCATGACAAATCAATGTGGTCTTACACCATATTAGTAGATAACCCATAATGGATTTGGTCAATGAGACACTTATTTTAGGATGACAATCGCTAGAGGATTCCATAAGGAAAGGGGTTGCCTAAAAGGTGAGACACCATTCAAGAGGAGTTAGTGTGTGGGTCCACATTAATAACCTTCAAACCTTTAGAGGGTATTCATTTTACCCATCAAACCACGTAGGGATACTCTTCCCCATATAAGCATTTGATAACCCTATATGATTATGACTTGGTAACTCATAAGGTAAGAGGTTCACTTAAATCCTTAGATATCCATCACCTGGATACTTATCCAAGGTGAGATTCAACTTAAAAACTAGACATCTTACTAGCTATTATTGATTATATCATCTAGATAAAGGAAGGTACCATAATAGGTACAATAGGTTTTGAAGGTGAACCAATGACACCATTGAACCAAGCTTATATTATTTCCATGGGCATTGGGTAAGCATATATATATATATATATATATATATATATATATACAACCAACATGAACATTTAATGTTCACCAAGGAAAAGTAATCATGCTTAAAAAAGGGGGCATCACATCCTTTATCTATCCCATTATATAACCAAGGACACATCATTATAGAGTTATTACCCAATTTAGTATAATCAGTGATTTCTCTAATGAACCAATATCAATAGTGCTACCCAATTAGATTTATGTTCATAGATCCCTAATGATAGTGTTCTCATACTAGAATTTCATTTCAACTCTTTAAATTAAGGATAATATGATTTAGATAGGAGATAAATGGTTTACTTGAGTGATAGTACATGTATTAGACTAATTACCTTATCAAATATTAGGCTAGATATAGGTTATATTAGTGATTAGTCAGTTGTTACATAGCATAATGCTTGCATATGTCTAATCATGCAAACCAAGAAGCAGTGTACCAAAATAGTAGTACATTGGGAATTACAGCATCAACCCACAACTCGAGTTAACAAGTGTTATTATGGTTGATTTCATTTAATCTCAAGATGAGAGTAACCCGTTTATTAACTTACCAGTTGACTATGGTTTTATGCTTTCACTACCCATAAGACATATTCATAATAAATTATCATATCTGAAATTCACACCCTTAAAATATAATAATTGATTTGTTGATTTACCAATTTTTCAATGCTTGACATAAACATTTTAAAAAATAAATACACTTATATTATTATTCCTTATTAGTAAGAATATTATTGTAAGGACAAGGTTATCTATTTATTTTGTTTCACAAGTTAATATGGGAATAGAAACTACTAAAATAGCATCATGAAACATGTTTCCATAAGACCATAATATAGTGTATTTAAAATATAGATTTCCCAAAAATAATAGCATGCTCAGGCCTTAATAACATTATGTATGAATGCAAGTATATAATGAATATATATACACTTAATTGCTTAAGCAATAAATCTTCACAAGAATGGATTGTTATTGTATATATAGTCAGAAATGCCCCAAGTACATGATAATTAACCAATATGGAAATGAATATAATAATCATCTCACATACATAAATTAATAACTGAGACAAGTTGGATAACATTGACACATATGCACAATTATTTTGGCCATGGCTAATATAGCCTAAATTATCAATTCTATGTGGGTAATTATCCTTATAACAAAGGATTTAAAAAAACATAAATTTAACCATATTCAAGTGAATTACTCAATGTATAGCTGCCATGTTACCTTATGATCCTTACTTCTAAGATGTTGATTAAAATAAAAAAAATGAATACTACAAAATACAACATGAAGTTTCAAACAATAGACCAGATCATTGAGTCCAAAATTATATGAATAGGTTTGATACAATAACCTAAACAACCCTCATAGGTTGGTAGTTTTATCATGTGAATATAAATACAATCTCTAAGGCATAAGGACAAGGAACCCATTATGATACCCAATAAGTATAATGTTTGAATAAGGAATTCAATAAAATATATATCAACTATAATGATATAGCATTACATTAAGATAGACTAATAGCTTTGTCATCCACACCCTCCATGGTTTAATAAGGACATACATGACCTTCAACAAGTAACCCATTTAATAGGGAACCGAAATAAACAAGGAAACAACCGACCAAATGAAAACCCCTACACTAAAAGGGTGCAAATAGATGTGTGAGATTAAGTTGGAAATGTGTTCCTCATTCAAATCAAATATTCTTAGAATCAAATTCTATTTTAATAAAATAAGTTATGCAATGGAAACAACCAAGATAATTTAATTTCACACAAAGGAAGTAAGCATCCCATATTTTCTGACTACGACAATTAATCTATTTATAATAGAGCAATCAAGAATTAACCCTTTTATGAAATTTCAAAAAAACAAGACAATGCATAACCATGTAATATCTTGAGAGATAATATCAATCATGTTCATCACATGTAGTAATATAATGTACAAAAATTAATAGTACTCAACTCTTATCCATCCATAAATTATTCTCTTACTTCAACAATTCATTTTCTCAATGAGTGTTCCCATCCAAATAAAAATAACATGATGAAATACCAATGGTAGCTCAAATACCTCCTTTAGAAACATAAAATTTCAAATAATTCCATCCATCACTAAGGAAAGACAATATCAAAATAGAATATGTATAATCAAGGCTAATATCAATAGACTACTTGACCTTACAAGATTAAATTTTCACAACATTCTTTACTAAATGAAAACTAAATCTAAGCATTATTAGTAAGAGCATAAGAACAAAAACTTTAACATTTCCTCAATAAATCAATGGTGTTTTATCTTTCAAAAGTTCAACTAAATGCTTGTATTCTAGTTTTCCTCCTTTATTTATTTCATACTACACCACACAACCATGATCACCTCAAGTTCAACAAGCACCAATTCAATAAACAAGCATTATGCATTAAAACCCATATAAACATGTATAAATACATAAGATGTTAATTAACTCAATATATACATTCCTATAATTAAGCTTCCATAGTTTGTCAACCAATGACAAATATTGTCATATAAGACTAAATACAGTTCAACAAGTATTTCTAAAAATTACTATTTTTACTACAAGTGGCAATTTAAGCCAACGTGACTATCATATCAATAGAAGATGTTATGCAATAATTTACACTTTATTAAAAGTTGAAACCTATGTTTCATCAAGTATGTAAGGTGGTTCAAGTGTAATATTTTTTTTTGATGTATTTTATACCCAAAGAGGAAATAAAAAGGTGATATGCCCATCACAGTTGTTTAGATAATAACAAGATTTTTATACCAAGGCAATGTTAATTATTGGGGGAAAAACCCACCCCATCTTCAAAAAAATAAAAAACTTACTATTTTTATTTTTTTAATAATATGACCTTAAGGAAATAGAAACCATAAATATAATTCCACTAATCAATTTATAGAACCCTCTATCTATATTTAACATACACAATTGACAGCCATTACTCAAAAAAATTACTAGACATTACCAGGGTCATACCTTGTCTTTCCTAAAGTAAATTAACCAATAATTTTCATACAAAAAATTTAGGTTTACCCTTAGTTATGGCATATAATCATATGAGAATAACCAATATCTTCACAAATGAATATACCCAACAGGGTTTTCAAATAGCATGAAATTATTAATACATTATTTAAAAGTCATAATTTACATCTAGAAAGGAAAAGATAACACATATGCAGAAGATCAACAAACAAGAATTTATAACTTGAAAATATTATCACAAAATTTGAAAAGTATAATATAACATGAAAAGAGGAATTAACATGCTTGGAAAAAATGTGCATAAAGGGTTTTAAATTCTACCTTTCACCCATGATGGTGCCACCAAATATCAACTTCATTCTTTCAACCTTGGCATTGATGTGCTAGTTTTTCCACAATATACCCCTATTATGGCAGCTCAAAAGATGGTATAAATATCTTCCATTCTCTCCATACTCCACTCACATGGTGGTGATTGAGGTATAGGCTTGTAACTCTTTGTTTTCTCCATTTTCTTCACCACCCTTCCTTCAAACCCCAAAGCCATCTCTCCCATAGGGTCAATGATTCAAAAAAACAAAAAATAAATGATAGTCTAGACATATAACCCTAACACCACTCTACATGTCAAATTTAATTTACTAAACAAGTCCATGGGTTAAAATTCTTAGCCAAACAGTTTGATATGCATTAAGCAGGAGACATACCTTAATACAATTTCTATTTCTTTCTGAGCCCACATAGGTGGTGACTCTAGCAAGGATTTTGGTTAAATGGGAATTATAATGTTTATTTTGTTTATATTGTTTTTAATCTTGTAATTCACATAGGCATTCAAGGAATCACTCCTAAGCCAATATGCTACAAAAACAAAATAATAAAAACATACATTTACTAATTCTTTTCAAACCCAAGTCATATGGATTAACCAACATTGGCCATGGTTAAGGGGAGGAAGACAATGTTTTAATTATTTCCCCTCATAGAATTTAATGAACACTCAAAATTTAATACGACACAAAAAATTTATCAAACACTAAAAGAATTTCCCTTATCTACAATGCCACACATTATCCAAGTTTAACATTTTGACAGCCATGCAAAATAATTACCAAACGATTAAAAAAATAGACCTTAAAGTAATTGCCATAACTTTAATATCCATACGGATTGCCAAAATGGCCAAGTGTCATGACTTGGGACAATTCAGTCCATTTTAATTACACATGCTAATGACATCAAAGGCATACCTCATAATCTCTTAGGTATAATGAAATACACTCCTCATGATTGTATGTAAAATCATCGATACACACACACACACACATGCACACTCACACACACACACACACACACACACACACACACACACACACACACACACACACACACACACACACACACACACACACACACACACACCAAACATAAATAGATTTCCTTAATCTTGAATACACACACACACACACAAAGACACACACACACACACACACACACACACACACACACACACACACACACACACACACACACACACACACACACACAGACACAGAGAGATAGAGAGATAATTAAATCATTAGATCCAAATCAAAATATTGTTCTAATTAAGACCTCAATCCAGATAAATATACACTAGACCTTAGTAACTCAGTTAAACCATAGTGTCGATCAATGGGGTTGTGACATCATCTCCTTATTAAAGGGAGTCATCCCAATGACAAAGTGGCAACAAAGAATCATGATAAACCAAATAAAGACTTTATCACTCTTTTCATAAAATGTATGTGCATTACAAGAATTTAATAGATAAATTAAGTAGAAAACAATCAGATTGATAACTTTATCAATTATTATCAACATAACAGTCATGCATAAAGCATTAAATATTGTCATACACTTACCTTATAATAATAAAGCAAGAAATATTGTCATAAAATTACCTTCTTAGTATAACAATAATATTATTAACTCACATCGTGAGTAAACACATAGCCTTACCTCACTGAAAACCATGCGCTACCTCTAGGACAATCATGCCCTTCATTAAACTAGGCTAGAAAACCATCCTTTTAACTTGGTTTCATTTTTATAAAGCTAAGGTGAGAAGAATGAGGGGTTTCACACACCTATACTAGTCATGAAATTTTGCAATAATGTAACTTAATCATAAATAAAAATCTAGACTTTGTGACATACCAGGTCACATTTTTTCTCAAGAACATTAGCACTTATAACAATAAGTTTTTCTCTATCTTAATGTTGACCTTACCTTGGCATTTTTATTAGTGAGCTACCATTTTAAAGAATAAATATTGAATATTACTTAATCATCAGCCACCTATATGGCTAGACAATCAATCAATTCATGTAGAAACATGCATCAATGGATGCAATTATCAAATATAATTCAATATTTAAAAAAAGAAGAATTTTTAAGTACTCTTTAAACCAAAAATTAACAACTATTTACCAAAATAAAGCAAAGGAATATATGGGAATTTCATCTTAGTCACAAACTCATGACCAAAATTTAAATAAAAAAGTAGTTTTTAGCAAAACCTTCCTCACTATGAAGAATTATTATCACATAAATCAACAACTTCGATAGCAGTTTCCCAAAAGCAACCCAACAAATTTTCCCAAAATCCTTGGATTTTTGGTGTCATCTTTGACAAGATTTAAGTTATATAACTATATATGTATGTATGTATGTATGTATTTAGACTCATATTTTTATATCATTCTACAAAATGTTAAACAACACAATATTTATATAGGTACATGACATTGCCACCACCTAAAGTATACTTCATGCATACTATTTCATTTATTCTAGAATGATAACTAACAACCATACTACTATGGTCTCCACCACAAGTGTGACACATGAATACCTTTTTTGTAACATTCATCACAAAATGTCAACAAGAAGATAGATCCATCAAACCATGATTACTTATCTTACACCATTTACCATTCATGTGTTAGTACAACATCCCACAACCACCACCTCAAACATCGATTAAGCCATATCGACACTCACAAGCAACCTAAAGATTTTTTGTATGTTCTCCACAATTTTGTGATCCTACACAATGTTTACATGGAGTATAATCTCACCATCACACTAAAATGACCTCATGGTATCATAACAAAATACATAAAAATAATAAAATCCACCTGATCAAGACTTAACATTGATCCTCTTGAGCATAAAATCAACATGCATTTCAATGATGCTTAATTAATCAAAATAATAATATCAGGTATATATAATAATACCTTGCATACAACATGGTTGCACTTACCAATCAACACATGCCAATACATTAGAGAATTCATCTAGAACATCATTTTTAGTTAATTTAAATATTATCTCATGAATAGCATGCTTGAATTTACATGTCAATACATAATTAAATTTCAACAAGTTCATCCTTGTTGATTATTCATAAATGTCCAATTTCCAGGACTAATTAGTGATTTTACAAGGCTACATAAAGATATTTCACAAGTTTATTTGTAAGATAGCCTCAAAGATTTAGGTAAAGGAATACTCAATCTAAGAGATGACTATGCATGAAGATCCCATGGCTATCTTATGGCACTCATGGTCCACAACCTAAATCAATCAGGTGACTACTTCATGTAAAGGGGAGAAGTATATTTTCAACCTATGTGAGACATAAATCCTTAGGATTTACCCAATCTAATCCTTATAGATATAATTTTATCTTCACCCTAAACCTTCTAATTGCGTGAAAACTCAATGCTAAAGTAGTGATGTGGGATCACACTAAACAACACATTCACTATACCCTGGTAGATTTCCAAATCAAATAGGTTGATTTTGGAAGGAAATTTACATCATAAGATGGTACATGATCACCTCAAAACACCCAATCATATACATAAAAAATATGGATCTTCAAGGAAAAATGGGGTTTAAAAACCAAATACATTCATAGAAAATAAGAATTTTTAAGTTTACATGATTAACAAAATCAACAAATGTAAAATGTGTCCACACACAAAGTAGTTTACATTCACTGAAGGGAAATACAATATTATGATGCACATGTGGGTCAAGGGGCTGGTATATTTGCCAAGGTATTTCAAATCACAACACTTAAACACATTAAAAAGTGAAGTATAAGGATCCATGGTCTTCATCTATCTATCTACTATCGAAATGTCAACAAAGATGACATAAAATATCTAACATGTAACATCATGCTTATTTTTAAGGATCTCAAGTCCATCACCAACTTCTTTAAAGGAAGGGTGTGTTCTAACATAGCCCAAAAGTCTACATCCATGAATCTCAAAATATTACAAAGAAAATTCATGTCTCATAGATTATATGGCTCACATTATCCACTAGCAACAAGAGATCTTGAAAACCTCTATACTTTCCCAAGTAAGTCATATTTACTCATTAGGTCCTTTAGGCTTAATCTACATATTTGGACCTCCTATGAGTATTATACCTCAATCATCATAAGATGTCCCACCCATAAAATCCACCTATGATTATTGAATATGGTTTCATAATTCTAACAACAAAATCTATCATTATCCTTCCCATTGACTCATGTCAATAAGTCAAAGTTTAACTAGTAATGATTGCTTTAACTCAATATGATTTTTGGATATTTATAAACCTTAAAAATGTAATAAAAACCTTTTTATCACTCAAAAAATGGAACATGAAATTGTACACTTAAAAAATTATTATATGTTCCTAGTTTGACATCGAATCTCTTATCAGTCAATCAAATTTTGAATCATCAAGTGAAGGTGGAGTTTCTTGTTGAAAATGGCATCAAAACCTACCAGGAACATATAGTAATTTTTTAAGTGTACAATTTCATGTTGATATTCTTCCATTTGTTTATTTATTTCAAGTTGTTTGTTTGTTTTTCTCTTTATTTTTTGTTTGTTCACTTGCCTCTTTTTTTGTTTTCATCACTATTGCCTTGACTCAGTCTATATGCATTCATTGGGTGATTCTTCGATCACATTATTCTTGAGTCTATCTATATTGATACATCAACATTATCATCATGGTTTTTATCATTGGTATATTATTTTTGAGTGTTTATTGGATCGAGATTCAGTCCTTATGCATATTTTAGGATAGTGTTCATGGTGTTCTATCGTGAAACCTATCATCACATGCTATAACAAAAATTACTTTTTCATACCCTTGTGAAACAATATTTTAGTTTACAGGAACATATTTAGAATCCTAGAGAGACATTCTCCATACCTCAAATCCTCATTTGTACTCCTAGGATGCTACTAGTAAACTTGAATAGTGTCAATTATTAGAGATGTCTCCCTCTACTGATAGTGTCCAAGGTCCCTCAACAGTTTTTGTTTCAAAATTAGAAATCTCCATTAGGTCAGTCTAAACATGTTTTATGACTGGTTTAATAACTCTTCATTCTTGTCCCTTAAAATTTCCTCCATCTCTAGAGACTTCTCTTTAGCTCCCTCAAGGTTTTCTACTTCTACTGTCAAAATATACCTGTAAGCATTTTTTACCCATGAAATACATTTATTTTTTCTACTACCTAATGTGCATGAATCAATTAAATGCCCTATCTGAAAACAATGCCTACATATGAAAGTTCATCCTTCATAGTCAACCATTTGAACCCAAATCCTATTTTTAACACTCAACTACTCTTAGAAGAACATAACCCATCACCAAACCAATAAACCTCTTCTACCTATTCATCCTTGGAGTATGTGTCTAAACCAGAAGAGTCTCCTTACCCTTCAGGAAGTCATTAATTCCCTCAAGTAGTTACACAAGGAGATAAAAACTTTTCCACCTTCTTAGATAATAATATGTGAGGACTTCAATGGCTAGCATTATCAGGTACACTTGGCCAAAAGACCAATTTAATAGTGTATTTATCTCCCTTAAAATCTGGGTGAGGAAGGATAAACGTATCCAAGGCTCTATATGAATGTTACATCATCATCATGGAAATCATAGTTTCCATAGCCATAATATATTTGTAATATCAAAAGACATCCTCATATATATATATATATATATGAGTACCATGACATCCTCATGGATGCCAAAAATTAATCCAAAAATCATATAATAATCACATAGATGTGAAACATAACTAGGGGCGCCCGTCACATTATGGGATTAAACATACCCATGACTAGAATAACCACATCATGAGATAAAAATATGTCCATGCACTCAACAACCCCTAGCCTTCTAAGTGACAAAATCATGAACTCCTTCATATATCTCAAAGGGCCATAATCACATAACAAACCAAACATAAATTTATCTAAATACATATATTTTTAGCACCTTATTATTATGATGCATAATACTTGTTCACTTCTAGGTTACAATCGTCACAATTCACCCAACCATAACTAAGTTTCCCATTGAAAACCGATCCTGACTTATCTTGTAGTTTCATCATTTAGAACCAAAAAATGCTCCCAATCATTAAACATCATACTTATTAATTTATTTCTTTGATGGAAACCATTAGGTTCAATGATGCATAAACCAAACAATAATTTACCATTGCTTAACTCAATTGTCAATAATTACAACTAGATAACTCATAATTTATCCATGATGAGTGATAATAAAACAAAAAAAAGAAGCAAGGAGCATCCCTTTGAGGTTCCCATTAATCCATAGAGAATATAACAATGCCTTTCAAGGTATTTATTATTTATATCTCCATCTTTGCACAAATTAATCAACCAAATTGATATAAACACACAACTGTGAACAAAAACATTAAATATACCCAATAATTCAACATACTTTTGCCAAGATTTACCATCATATCTCCCTAAAATGGAATTCTTCCTTATAATAACATTTCTAAACAAAAATTAACTCAAACCCATGGATACATTCTATATCCATTTACAACCATGTAACTTACAAGGGCATGTTAGTTCTTTGATTCGAGCTTCATCACACTCTTCCAACAAACTCCACTGTATATTTGGTTACTAAGCAATAACCTACAACAATCTTACCTAAGGGTCTAATAATGGTTATCATCACCATATATGCTCTATAACTCCTCAAAGGTTTAATAAATTCCTTTGACAAGAGGAAAGCATAAGCTCAAATGATTCACCTAGAAAGACCAATTCCTTGTACCCAATCTAGCCTTTTATGTTAAAGTTAAACCCTCAGTCTTCCTAGGGTCATAATGTTCTAAGTGTCTATTGGTGGGATACCCATACAACCCATCAAAAGATATTGGACACTATTTTTATTTATTTTAAGTGTGAAACCTTTACCAATTATCTCCCATTGACCCACCCATACAAACCAATGGTCGACAAGTGATGCTTGATAGAATACAACCAAAATTGGGAAGGGTCAACCCAACCAAAGAAAAGGTAGAGAGAAACATCCATCATAAAAAAATAAAACTTCTACCATCTTATTGTCATACAATGACACCAATTCAATCACATTACCTATCACCCTTGTAGGATGATATACCCATGTGTGTATACACATATTGCATTAGTCACATTATCAGCTTTTAAACCCATATCAATAGGTGGTGGAAAATATCTTAAGTTCAAAAACATTGGGTAAACCACACCAAACACCCTCACATGTAGTCCAATATATATGCATAAATCAACTCAAATTGGGGTAACCTCTAGGAAACATTCTCAAGATTACTAATCACATGTTCTTGTTTCCAAATAATGCTTTGAATGGATTCACAAGTCATTACAACCCTAATTAGGACTTCTCCCCACTTTTTAAGACACCCATGTCTTGGATTTGCTCACATGATCACCATCTAACTTGACTTTATCCTTGATTGGTGAATCATAGGATCGACTTTTGGCCTCTTGCCATTATGAAGCCTCACTTAGAGTATCCAATAGAAGGAAACTGATAGAAAATACAATATAACTTAGTTGTAAAAAGAGTCAAAATTTGTATTAACTTCCAAGAAGTGAGATGAAAATAAATCTTATTCTCAAAAATAATCCTAACACAATCTCTAATACCAAATATAACAATCCTAATGAATTTTTTTGGGAATTATTTAGAAAGTACACAATAAAATTGCATCTATAATTCATTACACCACTCTACCATGCAAGGCACATCAACATGGTCTTATACCATATGAGTAGACAACCCATAAGATATTTTGTCAATGAGATATTTATGTCAAGATGACCATTTCTAGAGGATTACATAGGTAAAGAGGTTGCCTAAAGAGTGAAATACAATTCAAAGAAAATTAGTGTCTGGGCCCACACTAATAACCTTAAAATCTTTAGAAGTCACTTAATTTCCCCATCGAATTGCCTAGGAATCCTCAACCCCATACAAGCATATGATAACCGTATATGGTTATGACTTGGTAATTTATGAGTTAAGAAGGTTCACTCAAATCCTTAGATATACATCACCTATTTACTTACTCAAGGTGAGATTTAGCTTAATATCTAGACATCTTACTCAATATTATTGATTATATCATCCAAATAAAGTGAGGCAAACCAGTGACACCACTGAGCTAAGCTTACAATATTACCATGGTCATTAGGTAACTAGATAAATGCTACCATCATGAAAATTTAACATTCACCAAGTACAAGTACTCATGCTAAAAAGAAGGGGCACCACATCCATTATCCATCCCTTTATATAATAAAGGACACATCCTTATGGGTTTGTTACCCAATTTAGGATAATCACTAATTTCTATGATCAACTAGTATCAATAGTGCTACCCTATCAGATTTATGTTTATAAATATCTGATTATAGTGTAAATGCACTAGAATTTCATTCTAAATCCTTAAATTAAGAATAATGAATGATTTATCTAGGAGAGAAATGGCTTACTTGAGTGATAATTCAGCCATTAGGCTAATTACCTTATCAAGGATTAGGCCAGCTATGGGTTATATTAGTGATTAGATAGTTGTTACATAGTGTAATACTTGCACTTGAATAATCATGAAAACTAAGAGGTAATGTACCAAAATAGTAGTATGTTAGGAATTGGATCATCAACCCATAACTCTAATTAACAAGCATTATTATGATTGATTTCATTTAATCCTAAGATGAGAATAAAGTTTTTTTTTCCAATTGACTATAGTTTCATACTTGCATTACCCATAAGACATACTCATAATAGATTATCATGACTAAAATTCACATCCTTAAAAGATAATAATTGATTTGTTGATTTACCTATTTATAAATGCTTGACATAGATGCTAAAAAAATAAGAAATATGCTTTTATTATAACTCCTTATTAACAAGAGTAGTATTATAAGGAGGAGGGCATCCATTTAATTGGTCTCATAAGTTAATTTGGGATAAAATATACTAAAAATAATGTTCTGGAACAAGTTTTTATAAGACCATAATATATTGCATTTATAATATGAATTTCTAGTGCTTAATATCATGGTAAGGCCATAATAACATGATGTACAAATGAAAGTATATAATGAATCTATACACTTAATTACCTAATCAATAAGTGTTCACAAGATTAGATTGTTATTGTATATAATTTGGAATGCTCCAAGTACCCCATAATTAACCAACAAAGAAATGAATAGAAGAATAATCTCACATACATAAATTAATAACATAGACAAGTTGGATAGCATTGACACATATGTGTAATTATTTTGGCCATGGCTAATATAGCCTAAATTACCAATTCCACATGGGTAATTTTCCTCATATCAAGGGACTTCCAACCACTCATATTTAACCATATTCAAGTGAAATTACTCAATGTATATCTACCATGTTACCTTATAATCCTTATTTCTAAGATGTTCATTAAAATAACAAAATAAATATTACAAAATAAAACATGAATTTGAAAATAATAGACCAAATCATTGAGTCCAAAATTACATGAATAGGGTTGATACAATAAACCAAATAACCCTCATAGGTTGGTATTTTTATCACATGAGTATAAATATAAGCTCAAAGACATAAGCACAAGGAACCCATTGTAATACCCAAAAAGTATAATGTTTAAATTAGGAATTCAATAAAATATATGACAACTATAATGATATAACATGAAATTAATCTCAACTAAAAAATTTATCAGCCCACACCCTCCATGGGTTAATGAGGATGTACATGTACTTTAACAAATCATTTGTTTAACAAAGAACCAAAAAAACAAATAAAGAGCCAACTGAATGAAAACCCATACACTGAAATGGTGGAAATAGATGTGTTAGATTAATGTGTTACTCCTTTAAATAAAATATTATCATAATCAAATTCTATTTTAATAAAATAAGTTCCATAAGGGAAACAACCAAGCTAATTTAATTTCACTAAAAGGGAGTAAGCAACCCAATTTTTTTGATTTAGCTAGGAGAGAAATGGTTTACTTGAGTGATAGTTTATCCATTAGGCTAATTAACTTATTAAATATTATGCCAACTATGGGTTATATTAGTGATTATCCAATTGCCACATAGTATAATGCTTTCATAGGTATATTCATTCAAATGAAGAGGTAATTTACCAAAATAGTAGTACATTGGAAATTGGAGCATCAACCCACAACTCTAGTTAACAAGCATTATTATGGTTGATTTTATTTAATCCCAAGATGAGAATAAACCATTTATTAACTTTCCATTTGACTATGGTTTTATTCTTACAATACCCATAATACATATTCATAACAAATTGTCACGACTGAAATTCACACCTTGAAAAGATAATAATTGATTCGTTGATTTACCAGTTTTCCAATGCTTGACATAAACACTAAATAAAATTGAAATACACTTATATTATTATTCCTTATTAGTAATAATAGTACTATAAGGACAAGGCTATTGATTTAGTTGGTTTCACAAGCTAATGTGGAAATAGAAACTATTGAAAATAGTATCCTAAAACAAGTTTCTATAAGACCATAATATAGTGTATTTACAATATGAATTTCCCATAATCAATGGCATGCTAAGGACTTAATAACATTATGAATTAATGTAAGTATATAATTAATCTATACACTTAATTTCTTAAGCAATAAGTGTTCACAAGATTAGATTGTTATTGTATATATAATTTTGAATGCTCCAAGCACACCACAATTAACCAATAGGGAAATAAATAGAATAATCATCTCACATACATAAATTAATAACTGAGACAAGTTGGATAGCATTGACACATATGTGTAATTAATTTGGCCATGGATAATATAGCCTAAATTACCAATTCCACGTGGGTAATTCTCCTTTTGACAAAGGATTTACAATAACACAAATTTAACAATATTCAAGTGAAATTACTCATTGTATAGCTTCCATGTTACCTTATAATCCTTAATTCTAAGATGTTGATTAAAATATAAAATGAATACTACAAAATACAACATGAAGTTTAAAATAATAGACTAGATCATCGAGTCTAAAATTATATAAGTAGGGTTGATACAGTAACCCAAACAACCCTCATAGGTTGGTAGTTTTATCATGTGAATATAAATACAATCTCAAAGGCATAAGGACAAGGAACCCATTGTGATACCCAACAAGTAAAATGTTTTAATTAGGTATTCAATAAAATATATGTCAACTACAATGATATAGCATTACATTAAGCTCAATTAATAGCTTTTTCATCCACACCCTCCATCGGTTAACAAGGAAATACATGACCTTCAACAACTAACCAATTTAATAGGGAATTAAAATAAATAAGGAAAGAGCTAACTAAATGAAAACCCCTACATTGAAAGGGTGGAAATAGATGTATCAACTTAAGTTGGCAATGTGTTCCTCCTTCAAATCAAATATTATTAGAATCAAATTCTATTTTAATAAAATAAATTATGTGAGGGAAACAACCAAGATAATATAATTTCACACAAAGGAATTAAGCAACCCATAATTTTTGACTATTGTAATTAATCTTTTTATAATAAAGCAATCAAGAATGACCCTTATATGAAATTTAAAACAAAAAAGATAATGCATACCCATGTAATTTCCTAAGAGACAATATAAATAATGTTCATGATATGGAGTAATATAATGTACAATAATGAAGAGTACTCAACTCTTATCCATCTATAAACTATTATGTTACTTCAATAATTCATTTCCTTAATGCGTGATACCATCTAAATAAAGATAACATAATGAAATACCTATGGTAGATCAAATACCTCCTTCATAAACATAAATTTTCTAATAATTCCAACCATCACTAAGAAAAGGTAATTCCAAAAATGGAATATGTATAATCAAGGTAATATCAATAGACTACTTGTAACATGAAAATTAACATGTAATTATTAATACATAATTCAAAAATAAAAATTTACATCTATAAGGGGAAAGATAACACATATTCATAAGATCAAACAAATAATGTTTTATAACTTGAAAATATTATCACAATATTTTAAAAGAAAAATATAACATGAAAAGAGGACTTCACATGCCTAGAAAAAAATATGCCTAGAATTCACATGCCTGTGGCACCACTAAGCACCAACTCCATTCTTTCTACTTTGGCATCAATCTACTAATTTTTCCCTAATGTAACCCTATTATGTAAGCTCAAAACATGGTCTAAAAATCTTCCATTCTTTCCATACTCCCCTCACATGGTGGTGACTTAGATATAGGCCTACAACTCTTAGTTTTCTCCATTCTCTTCACCACCCTTCCTTTAAATACAAACACCATCTCTTGCATAGGGTCAAAGCTTCAAAAAAATTAAAAAAAAATGATTGCCTAGACACATAACCATAACACCACTCTACATACAAAATTTAATTTACCAAACAAGTCTATGGATTAAAAGACTACACCCAACATTCTGATTTACATTAAGCAAGAGACATACCTTCATATAAGTTTTATTTCTTTCTAAGCCCACGTATGTGGTGACTCCAATAAGGATTTTGGTCAAATAGGAATAATAACATTTATTTTATTTTTATTTGATTTAATCTTCTCACTCACATAGGCATTCTAGGAAGCACTCCTAAGCCAATATTTTACAATAACAAATTAATAAAAACATATATTTACTAATTGTTTTCAAACCCAAGTCATATAGATTAACCAACATTCACCATGGTTACATGGAATAAGACATTGCTTTAGTTATTTTCCCACATAGAATTTAGCAAATAATCAAAATTAAATATGCCACAAACTAATTATCAAACACTAAAAAAATGTCCCTTATTTACAATGCCACACATTGTCTAAGCCCAATGTTTTGAAAACCATGCAAAATCATTACCAAATGATTAAAAAAATGGACCTTATAGTATTTGACACAACTTTAAAATCCATATGGCCTACCAAAATGGCCAAGTGCCATAACTTGGTACAATACAATCGCTTTTAATTACACACACCAATGACATCAAAGACATATCTCATAAGCTCTTAGGTATAATGAAATATGATCCTCATGATTGTATATACATTCATATATATATATATATATATATATATATATATATATAGAGAGAGAGAGAGAGAGAGAGAGAATTAAATCATTAGATCTGATTTAAAAGAATGTTGTAATTAAAACCTAGATCTAAATAAATATACAACGGACCTTTGTAACAGAATTAGACCACGGTGTTGAGCAGTGGGTTTATGACATCCTTCCCTTCTTAAAGGGGAGTTATCCTAGTGAAAAAGTAGAAACCAAGAATCATGCTAAACCAAAAAAAGACTTTATCACTCTTTTCAAAAAATGAATATGCATTATAAGAACTTAACATATAACTCAAGTAAAGAACAACCTTATTGATAACTTTATCAATTATTATTAACATAATAGTCATGCATATTATGCATTTGCGTAGTCTAATAATAAAATAAAAAATATTATCATACACTTACCTTCTTGGTATAATAATAAGATTTATCATCTCACATCCTGAGTAAATAGATATCCTTACCTCACTAAAAACCATGTGCTACCTCCAGGACAACCATGTCCTTCATTAAACTAGGCTAGAAAACCATCCTTTTAATTTGGTTTCCTTTTTATAAAGCCAAGGTCAGCAAAATGACGGGTTGCACACACCTATATCAGTCATGAAATTTTGGAATTATGTAATTTGAATCATAAATAAAATCTTGAATTTATGACATACCAGGGCACATTTTTGCTCAAGAACATTAACACTTTAAATAATAAGTTTTTCTCTAGCTTAATGTTTCCCTTGCCTTGGCATCCTTATTATTGAACTGCCATTTTAAAAGTAGAAATATTGAATATTACCTGATCCTCAGCCACCTATATGGCTATATAATCAATCAATTCATGTAGAAACATACATCAAAGGATGTAATTATCAAATACAATTCAATATTTAACAATATAAGAATTTTTTAGTACTCTTTAAACCACAAATTCATATCTATTTACCAAAATAAAATAAATACATATATGGGAATTTCATCTTAGCCATTAACTCATGACCAAAATTTAAATAGAAAAATATTTTTTAGGAAAACCTTCCTCACTATGAGGAATTATTATCAAATAAATCAACAAATTCAATAATAGTTTCCCAAAATCAATACAAAAAATTCTCAAAAATTCCTTGGATTTACAGTGTTGTTTCACAACATTTAAGTTATATAATTGTATATGTATGTATGTATGTAGACTTGTAATTTTATATCATTATATAGAATGTTAAACAACACAACATTTATACAGGTACATGACATTGCCACCACCTAAATTATACATCACACTTACCTATTTCATTCATTCTAAAATGAAAATCAACAGCCATACTACTATGTTCCTGACACATGTGTGATGCATGCATAAATTCTTGTTAATATTCATCATAAAATGTCAACAAAAATATAGATCCATCAAACCATGTTAATTATCTTAAACTATTTATAATTTATGGGTTAATTCAACATCCCACACCAACCACCTCAAACATCGAAGAAGCCATACTGACACTCACAAGCAATCTAAAAGTTTTCTGCATGCTCTCTATAATTTTGTGAGCCCATAAAATGGTTACAAGGATTATAATCCCACCATCACACTACACTTGCCTCATGACAACATAATAAAATACATCAAAATAATAAAATCCACCTAACTAGGACTTAACATTCCTCCTTCTGTGCATAAAATTATCATGAATTTTACCCATGCTTAATCAAAAAAATAATATCAAGTATATACAACAATACCTTGAATATAACATGGTTGCATTTACTATTCAACACATGACAATAAATCAGAGCATTCATATCAAAACACATTTTTTAGTTAATTTAACCATTACCTCATGAATAACACACTTAAATTTTACAAGTCAATACGTACTTATATTTTAGCAAGTTTAGTCTTGTTGGTTTTTCATAAAAGTCCAATTTCTAGGATCAATTAGTGCTTTTAAAAGATACATAAAGAGATTTCACAAGGTTATTTGTAAGATAATCTCAAATATTTAGGTAAATTAATACTCAATTCAAGATATGACCATTATGCATGAAGATCCCACATCCATTCTATGACACTTATGGTGCACAACCCGAACGAATCAAGTGTCTATTTCATATAAAGGGGAGAAGTGGATTTTTAGCCTATGTGAGACTTAAATCCTTAGGTCCTACCCATTAAAATCCTCATGGATATAATGTTATCTTCACCCTAAACCTCCTACTTGCATCAAAACTCAATGCTAGAGTAGTGATGTGGGATCACACTACACAACTCATTCACTATACCTTGTCAGATTTCCAAATAAAAGAGGTTGATGATAGAAGGAAATTTACATCATAAAATGGTACATGATCACCTCACAACACCTAATCATATACATAAACAATATAGAACTTCAAAGATATACGGGGTTTAAAAACCAAATACATTCATACAAAATAAGAAGTTACAAGTTTACATGATTAACAAAATCAACAAATGTAAAATGTGTCCACACATAGATTAGTTTACATGCATTGAAGGAAAATTCAATATTATGATGCACATGTGGGTCAAGGGTTTGGTAGATTATACCAAGGTATTTCACATCACACCACTTAAACACATTAAAAAATAAAGTACAGGGGTTCATGGTCTTCATCAATCTATTTGATGTCCAAATGTCATCCAAGATGACATAAGATATCTAACATGTAACATCATGATCAATTTCAAGGATATCAAGTCCATCACCACCTTCTTTAAAAGAAGGGTGTGTTCCAACATAGGCCAAAATTCTACATCCATGAATTTCAAAAATTTACCAACCAAGTTCATGTCTCATGGATTAGATGGCTCACACTATCCATTATTAACAAGAGATCCCCAAAAACTCCTTATTTTCCCAAGTAAGTAAGTTATATTGACTCACTAGGCCCTTTAAGTTTAATCTACATATTTAGACCTCCCAAGAGTATTATACCTTAATCATCATAAGATGTCCCACCATTACAAGCCTCCTATGATCATTGAATATGGTTTCATAATTACAACAACAAGCTCTGTTAGTATCTTTCTCATTGACTCGTGTCAAAAAGTCAAAGGTTGACTAAAAATGATTACTTTAATGTAATATGATCTCAGGTAAAGGACGAACTTAGTCAAGGCTCTAGGTTAATATTATATCATCATCATGGAAATCATAGTTTCCATAGCCATAATATATCTATAATCACAAAAGACATCCTATATATATATATATATATATATATATATATATATATATATGAGTAGTATGGCATTCTCATGGATGCCAAAACTCAATCCAAAAATAAAATAATCATCCCATAGATGTGAAACATAAATAGGGGCATTACCACCACCTTATGGGAACAAACATACCCATGATCAGAATAACCATATCATGGGATAAAAATGTGTCCACACACTCAACAACCCCTTGCCTTCTGAGTGACAAAGCCATAAACTCCATATAATTCAAAGGTCCAAAATCACATAGAAAACAAGGCCTAAACTAAGTTGAATACATATATTTTCAGTGCCTTAGTATTATGATGCATAATACTTGTTCACTTTCAGGTTATAATGGTTACAATTCAGCCAACCATAACTAACTTTTCCATTGAAATCTCATCTTGACTTAGCTTATAATTCTATCACTTTGAAAAAAACAATGTTCCCAATCATTAAACATAATACTTAGCAATTTATTTCTTTGATGCAACTGATCAGGTGCAGTGATGCATATACCAAGAAATAATTTATCTTTGCTTCCCTCAACTATCAATAATTACAACTAGATAACTCATAATTCATCCATGATGAGTGCTAATAAAACAAAAAAAAGAAGCAAGAATCATCCCTTTCAAGTTCCCACTAAGCCATTGAGAATCTATCAATGCCATACAAGGCTATTTATATTTTAGATCTCTATCCTAGCATAAATATGTCAACTAGATTGATATAAACATACAACTATGAACAATAAAGTTGAATACACACAATAGTTCAACACACTTTTGCCAAGATTTACCATCATGGCTCCCCAAAAGGAAAAGCTTGCTTTCAATAACATTTCTCAACCAAGAGTAACTCAAAACCATGGAGACATTATAACTCCACTTGCAACCATGTAACTTATAAAGGCATGCTAGTTCTTTAATTCTAGTATTATTGCACTCTTACAATAAATTATGAAATTCTTACCTAAGGGGATAACAATGGTTATCACCACTATCTATGATTTTTAAGTCCTCAAAGACTTAATACATTCCTTTAACAATAAGAAAGCATAATCTTGACTGATTCACCTAGGAAGACCAACTCCTTGTACCGAATCTAGCCATCCAAGTTAGAGCTAAACTATCAGTCCTCCTAGGGAGTGATATTCTACCTATATAACCCATCAAAATATATTGGACACTATTTTTATTTATTCTAAGAGTGAAACCTTTACCACTTATCTCCCATTGACCCACCCATACAAGATAATGGTTAATAAGTGAGGCTTGTCGGAACACAACTAAAATTGAGAAGGGTCAACCCAACCAAGGCAAAGGTAGAGAGCAACATCTATCATAGAAAAATAAAACTTTCATCATCCTAGTGTTATACAATGACACCAACTCAATCACATTATCTATCACCCATGTAGGTTGATATACCCATGTGCATATACACATTGTGCATCAGTCAAATCATCATATTTTACAACCATATCAATAGGTTGTGGAAAATCTCTTAATTGAAAAATGTTGGGTCAACCACACTGAACACCCTCATATGTAGTCCAATCTATATGCATCACCCAAATTAGATTGGGGTAACCTCTAGGAAACATTCTCAATATAAATTAACACATGTTCTTGTTTCCAAATCATGCCTTGAATGGATTCACAAGTCATTACAATCCTAATGAGGACTTCTCCCTACTTTTTAGGACATCCAAGTCTTGGATTTGCTCACATGATCACATCTGACCTAGCTCTATCCTTAATTGATGAATCATAGGATATCCTTCTAAGCCTCTTTCCATTATCAAACCTCACTTGGAGTAGCTAATAGAAGGAAACTAATAGAAAATATAACTTAACTTAGTTGTAACAAGATTCAAAATTTATCTTGACTTCTAAGAAGTGAGAGAAAAATAAATCTTATTCTCAAAATTACTCCTAGCACAAGTTTTGATACCAGATGTAACAACCCCAAAGAAAAAAAAGTGAGAATTGTTAACAAAGTACATAATGGAATCTCATGTAGAATTCACTACATAACTCTACCATGAAAGGCGCAACAACACAATCTTACACCAGATGAGAATTCAACCCATAAGATATTTGGTCTATGAGATACTTATGTCAAGATAACCATCACTAGAGGATTCCATAGGTAAAGGTGTTGCCTAAAGGGTGAAATACCATTCAAGGGGAATTAATGTACATGACCGCACTAATAACCTTCAAACCTTTATAAGTAATTCAATTTCCACATCAAACCACATAGGGATCCTCAAAACCATACAAGCATCTAATAACCCTATATGATTATGACTTGGTAACTCATGAGATAAGAAGGTTCACTCAAATCCTTTGATATCCATCACCTAGTTACTTACCCAAGGTGAGATTCAACTTAACATCTAGACATCTTACTCAGTATTATTGATTATATCATCAAGATAAAGTAAGATACCATAATAGGTATAATAGGTATCGAATTCAAACCAATGACACAATCAAGCCAAGCTTACAATATTTCCATGGGCATTATGTAAGCACATACATACAACTGACATTAAAATTTAGCTTTCATGAAGTAAAAGTAGTCATGCTAAAAAAAGGGGGGCACCACATCCTTCATCTATTAAATAAAAAACCAAGGACACATCCTTATGGGGTTATTACCCAATTTAAGATAATCACTAATTTATCTGATGAAATGATATCAATGGTGCTACCCTATCAGATTTATGTTCATAAAGCTATGACCATAGTGTTCTCACACTAGAAGTTCATTTCAAATCCTTAAATTAAGGACAATGAATGATTTATCTAGGTGAGAAATGGATTACTTGAGTGACAGTTTAGCCATTAGGCTAATTACCTTATCAAGGATTAGGCTAACTATGGGTTATATTAGTGATTATCTAGTTGTTACATAGCGTAATGCTTTCACATGTCTAATCATACAAACTAAGAGGTAGTGTACCAAAATAGTAGTATGTTAGGCATTAAAGCATCAACCATAACTCTATTTAACAAGCATTATTATGGTTGATTTCATTTAATCATAAGATGAGAATAACCCATATATTAACTTTTTAATTGACTATGGTTTCACCCCTACACTACCCATAAGACATATTCACAATAGATTATTATGGCTGAAATTCACACCCTTAAAAGATAATAATTGATTTGTTGATTTACCTATTTACCAATGCTTGACATAGATGCTAACAAAAATTGAAATATGCTTTTATTATAATTCCTTATTAGCAAGAGTAGTATTATAAGGACAAGGGCATCCATTTAATTGGTTTCAAAAGTTAATGTGGGAATATAAACTAATGAAAATAATGTCCTAGAACAAGTTTCCATAAGAACATAAAATAGTGCATTTATAATACGAATTTATAGTACTTAATATCATGATAAGGCTATAATAACAACATATACAAATGCAAGTATATAACGAATCTATACACTTAATTTCTTAATCAATAAGTGCTCACAAGATTAGATTACTATTTTATATATAATCTAAAATGCTTCAAGTACCCCATAATTAACCGATAGGGAAATGAATAGAAGAATCTTCTCACATACATAAATTAATAAATTAGACAAGTTGGATAGCATTGACACATATGTGTAATTATTTTGGGCATGGTTAACATAGCCAAAATTACCAATTCCACATGGGTAATTCTCATAATAAAAAAAGACTTCCAACAACTCAAATTTAACCATATTCAAGTGAAATTAGTCAATGTATAATTGCCATGTTACCTTATAATTTTTATTTCTAGGATGTTCATTAAAATAACAAAATGAATCTTACAAAATACAACATGAATTTGGAAATAATAGACCTTATAATTGAGTACAAAATTACATGAATAACATTCATAAAATAAACCAAATAACCCTCATAGGTTGGTAGTTTTATCACATGAAATACAAGCCTAAACGCATAAGCACAAGGAACCCATTTTGCTACTCAAAAAGTACAATGTTTGAATTAGGCATTCAATAAAATATATGCCAACTACAATGATATAGCATTAAATTAATCTCAACTAACAACTTTATCACCCCATACCCTCCATAGGTTAACAAAGATGTACACAGACTTCAACAAGTAATCTGTTTAATGGGAAACCCAAAAAAATAAGGAAAGAGCCAACTAAATGAAAACCCCTACACTGAAAGGGTGGAAATAGATGTGTCAGATTAAGTTGGCAATGTGTTCCTCCTTTACAACAAATATTCATAAAATCAAATTCTATGTTAATAAAACAAGTTCTATAAGGGAAATAACCAAGCTGATTTAATTTCACTCAAAGGAAGTAAGCAACCCAAAAAACTTTACTATTGTCATTAATATTTTTACAATAGAGCAATCAAGAATTAACTCTTATATGAACTTTCAAACAAACAAGATAATGCATACCCATGTAATTTACTGAGAGATAATATCAATCATTCTCATGACATGCAGTAATATAATCTACAAAAATAAAGAGTACTCAACTCTTATCCATCCAAAAACTATTCTATTACTTCAATAATTCATTTCCTCAATGAGTGATACTATTCAAATAAAAATAACTCTATGGAATACCTATGGCAGCTTCAATACCTCCTTCATAAACATAAAATTTCTAATAATTCTAGTCATTATTAATCAAATGTAATGCCAAAAATGGAATATGTATAAGTAAGGTTAATATAAATACACTACTTGTCCTTGAAAGATTAATTTTTCACAACAATCTTTACCAAATAAAAACTGAATCTAAGCATTATTAGTGAGAGCATAACAATAACTACTTCAACATATTATCAATAAATCAATGGTGTCTTATCTTGAAAAAATGCAACTAAATGGTAGTATACTAGTTTTCCTTCTTTCTTTATTGCATGTTAAACCACACAACCATGATCACCTCAAGATCAATAAGCACCAGTTTAATAAACAATTATTATGCTTTAAAACCCACATAAGCATGTATGAATGCATAAAAAGTTAATTAACTCAAGATATACATTTTAAAATTAAAATTCCATAGTTTGTCAACCAATGACAAATCTTCTCATAAAAGATTAAATATAATTCAAAAAATATGTCTAAAATTTACTATTTTCACTACAAGTGGTTAAGCCAACATGACTATCATATCAATAGAATGTTTTATGCAATAATTTACACTTTGTTAAAAGTTGTAACCTATGTTTCATGAGGTATGTAAGGTGGTTCAAGTCTAAGATGTTTTTATGTTTTATTTAATACCCAAGGAGGATTAAAAAAGGTGAGATTCCCATCACAATTGTTTAGCTAATAACGATATTTTTGTACCTAGGTAATGTTAATTGCTAGGGTAAAAATCCATCCCATCTTCATCAAAATGAAAACATACTGTTTTTATTTCTTTTTATAATATGAAATTAATCAAGGAAACATGAATCATAAAAATAATTCCACTAATCAATTTATAGAACCCTCTATCAAGATTTAACATACATAATTGATAGCTATTAATCATAAAAATTACCAAACATTACATAGGGTCATACATTGTCTTTCCTAAAAAAAATTAACCAACAATTTTTACACAAAAGTTTTAGTTTTACCCTCAGCCATGGCATATAATAATGTGCGAATAAAAAATATCCTCACAAATAGATATACCCAGCAGGGTTTTTAAATAACATGGAATTATTAATAGATAATTTAAAAATCATAATTTCCATCTATAAGGGGAAAGATAAATTAAAAATATTGAAACTTATTTAAACTTATGGAGAGATAAAAATAGTTTCCAAAATATATATTGAAATTATGATCATCTATGCTACCAATATATTGACACCTACATAAATTATGGCAAAGCCATTGAGAACCTACAAGTCCTAAACATTTTATAGTGAGCTAATGATAAGGTATTTCATGTGATATTGTACACCAGAGGTCTCATATCATATATATATACTAAGTCTAGGTAAATTTTTTGATTTGCATACTCTGCACCCATTACAAAGGGGTTTGTAACTTGTAGGGTGGTGGCATCTTTTATTGACTATTTTCTATTTGATTATAGAAAGAATCAAACTCTGATTTATGGATTGAATCAATCATGAAATGATGTTCATGTGGAGGAAATACATTAAGGTTACATAGTTGATCTTATTGATTTAGTTATGGTTGAAGTGATAACTGACATGTTTGTAGATTACATTCCATGTATATGCATAAGAGGGTATCATTCATGATACAATGTGAATGTGGTGGTAGAAGAGTCATTAGTTGATATAAAATGCATGATCAATTGGTGATCATTCCCAAGTAGCAGGAAGAATTGGTAGGTTCAATTATCATATAATAGGGTGTGCTAACATCATACACTTAAAAGGGGACTATACTCCATAAATGAAAAGAAAACACTTATCAATGAAAATCACTAGAATTACATATACTTTTATTTAAATGTAACTTGCATATGTATGCATTTATTGCATTCAAAAAACACTCTACCTCCCCTCCACCATGAGATGTAAAGAATCTTACACATCTAATGATTGATCCTATTACACGAGGTAACCATCATCAGATGCCTATAAAGAAGGCATGGGCTCTAACCATACATAAAACACAAGGAATGACACTTAATAAAGAAATAATTTACATTGGAGACATTGATCAGCAAGGCTTAACATGTAAATCTTCAAAAATCAAAAGAAAAAAGATTGATAGAATTACCTCTTTCACAACATTCGCTAGAACTCTGACTTTGTAACTGTTTTTATATACAATTAAAAAAAGGAAAATATTTGTAACTATTGTTATATATAATACATTTTTTAGCTTTGACACTTTCAACATTAATATATATTAAAAAATATAATATAATATTAAAATGTATATTATATAATCTGATATTTATATAAAATATATAATATTCATATAGGTTATATAATAAATTTTAATATATATAAATATTATAATAAATATTATATAATAAGAGGATTTATAGAAAAATGCCATGTAGAAGATAGTAATCATTCGTTGTAAGTACTATATATATAAACTAGATGTAATTATATAAAGGTAATCAAATAAAATGATGATTGAATTGTGTGACATGAACCCAAAGAGATGCACAAGGTAGTGAAAAATAAATGGAATCAATAGGTAATAACTTTCTACCATATATTAATGATGTTAGTTTGTTAATTTCAACATCTAATAATTGTTTAACTCATAATAGAGATGAATCATCACAAGTCTACCATTATTAGAACCCCTCAAGTTGTACTTAGAATATTGTAGGTAATTTAAAAAAAAAAACCAACTCCTAAACATTTATTCAATAGAAAAATACTAAATAACTTATCAAATCAATAACCTAGAACAATAACAGTTCCAAATTTAGATACCAAATACAAATATTATTTATTACAACTATAAGGAAAATAAATATATTAGGACTCAGCCATGACTGGTCTAATAATACAACTATTGTTGAAGTGTGTGTGTGTGTGTGTGTGTGTGTGTGTGTGTGTGTGTGTGTGTGTGTGTGTGTGTGTGTGTGTGTGTGTGTGTATTATAATTATATTTTCTTCAGGCATTCAACCTTAATATAATAAATAGATACCCAACTATTTGAATCTCGAGTCAAACCAACTCATGTATGGTTAACAATCTCAATTGTAGTCTCCAAGAAAGTAATGTAGTAGGGAGGGAGAGCATCATCCAAGTGCTTTTTTAAACTAACCACAGACCATCAATTTCTCTCATAATCCCTTATAAGAGAATAGCCATCCCTTCACAGATAGGTAGATAGAACAGTGTGAGAATCCAGAGAGACATGCTAGTACCCCATGTGTTGTAAGATTTTTTCTACATGTCATGTATCATAAAAAAAATATATTTCTAACATATATCACACAACATGTAAATCAAACATATGAAATGACAATGTATATCTAACATTAATTTGGCCAAAATTTTTAAATAATAAATGATCACATGAATCAATTAATTTCATAACACACCAGTTGATTAGATTAATTACATCCAATATTGGTGGTTTTACTTAGGTTAGTGAAGTCTGTCTCACTACCTACTTAGCATCATTAATGCAAAATCTAATATAAACATATCTAGCATAGTATAAAACTTAAAGATTCATTCAAATTATTTCTATTAGCAAAAGCGAGAACATATTAAGTTTGGAAATAATTTTAATCTTACATTTTATCCATCAAATGGATATAATGAATCTAAAGCATGTTATTATTACATATATAATACTATATAACAAAACATAGTTCATGTATGAGATCATACCATTCAGGTATGATTTAAATAAAGACTATAATTACATCCATGTCAAAAGTAACATACTAGTTAATTATCGATCAATGTTTATAATCATTATATTCCTAATAGCAGTATAAACAAACTTTTTATGGAAATATACTAAATACATACATTTAATCCTTCTAATGGTATGCAATCAATCCATATTTACTCTATTAATAAATAATAACCTTAATCAAATACTTCATCAATAAAAACATGTCATTTTATCATATCCAATGACATTACTTTACAATTTAATATTTAATAGTGTAACATCATGCTCATTCAGTAGCAAAATGATTTACTATTCTATATCAATATTTTACACTTTGAATTATAACAACATGATATCTAAGATACAACCCTGATGATTCAACATACCCATATGTACCCATTTAGGCTTAAATTTAATAGCAAGGGAGTGTGTAATGATAATGGTTTACAGATACTATACATAAAATGACTCATTTATGTAATCCTTTGTCTGTATACCTATTCAACATGGTTTTTAAGTAGTAAAAGGTATATGATGTATTTTGGTTTACTTTGCCCTATTTTTTGAGTATTTCATGAATTCAATTAGACAACTCAAGTTCAAATTTGTATCTCTTCAACATTTAGAAATTATAATTAGAATAATATTTTCCTCTTAATTATTCAATTCATCACAATCATTTTAACAAATTTGAATAATAAAAGAAGTCAGAAATAGCATCTTGTTTTCATTTATAACTTTTTACTATATGGGTACAATCTTAATTTATTTACTTAAAGAATAGATGTTTATTTGTTAAATCATAGACTTCGGATCTCAAAGTAATTTATAGTCTATAGTTTTTAAGCATTGCTCACATATATTAAACTCAATCTATTATTTTTAAACACTACCCACACATATACATAAACCCAGTCTATTATTTTTCAATGCTACCCACATATATAATAAGACTTAGTCTACTATTATTTTTAAATGCTTCCCGAATATGTAATACATATTATATATAAGTGATACACAGTCCATATAAGTAAAATGCATCTTGTAAAATATATAATCTAGTCAATATATATAAGTGATGTTCATTAATTATATAATACAATCACAATAATTATGCATCTCATGTAGATAATTCAATAAGTATCTACTTATACTTATTTAAATAAGTTGAGATCAAAATGCTTTTCTATAAGACTCAGTTAAAACTATTTTATGACTTAGTTAATAATATTTTATGATAGGCATAAATTAAAATGTAGTCCATATTAATTCTTGGCGAATTCACTAAAATATTATATGGATCAAAAATTTTAAAAGGGAGAATTTGATATACAAGTAAACATAGTCAAATAAGATAGTCAGAGATATGTTTAAAAACTAAACATAGTTCATACACAAGTCTAATGTGAAATTAAATACAAAGCCCTTAATTAACATGCATTCAATAATTATGATCCTATATATGTTATGTAAAATGACTCAGGTTTTGGGTTGGGTTTGAAATATATAAATATATACAGAGGTTTATGAGTTTGGAAATTTTGGAACACTTATATCCATGTTTTATACATATGAATGTATAGAACTGCACTTAATTTAATATTTTCACATAGTAATAAATTACACATAGAAATATAAAAATAGAACTAACATGGTATGGAATTACTTATGAAGATGTCTGGATGAAGAGTATGCCTCTTTCTCCAAATCCTCTTGCCTCTTATATCTCCTAAATTTGCCTCTTTTCTCTTTTTACATATCCTCTTTAATTTTTATATCAGACCTAATTTATAAAACTCCCCCTAATTCTACCATTGCCCCTTTCTTTGCATGTAATCCTTCCCTAGATCTCTATCATGTGTGGCATTTTACTCTCCTTTTCAATTTCCCTACTATGTAGTTATCTCTTTCTCCAAATCCATAGTATATCCTTACTTTAACTTTATTTAATTAATATTAAAACATATAATTCACTTATCAAAGATTATATCATCATATTTCCTCAAGTTAGCTCAAACATAAATTTAGTTGATCAATAAAATAGTAATAACCAATTTCCAATTTTCAATGTAATTGCATGCATATCTTACCAAGACTAAGTTTAAATCAACTTAACTCTAAGTTGTTACTTTCATATAGTTCAAGCTCTTTGAAAGTAATTAAAATAAAAGTAATTTTTTAATTTATCTAATAGATATAAAAGTCTATAACTTATTCTAATTAAAAGATAATTATATATTTGATAACTAGTATATATCTAACACACACACACACACACACACACACACACACACACACACACACACACACACACACACACACACACACACACACACACACACACACACACACACACACACACATTTGTCTTACTTATATTGATATCCGAAATATCAATAATTAGTGATTTAAATATTCAAAGATGTTTTTGAAGATATTATACTAGTTTATACATATAATAGCAATTAAAAATTTATTTTCTTAATTTATTCTATTTTTTTTAGATAATTATAAGTAATGAAATTTTATGTAATAGTATGCATATAAAGAATTAAATATACATACAAAATACATGATAATATATCTATTCATATTTGGTTTTAAGACCATTAGAACCTTGTGATGAATTAGAACATTAATCATAATGAAACTATCTATGGTGATGAAGCAATTTGTAATGATAAAGTGATCTATGGTGGTGATCTTAAGAAATAGTGACATTATAGGAGACTGGAGTAGCTAAAACAAAAAAAAAAATATAGAATAAAGCTTCAAAACATGGAGGAGAGGGGTTTGATAACAAAATCCTAGGTGTTACAGATAGGGTTAGAGGGAGAGTGGCAGCTAGTGTTTCTCAATGTAGTATAGGGGCATGGACTGGTCAACACTCTTCATAAAAAGTACAGAAGACATAATCAGTAGAAGATGAAGAAAATCAAGAGTTTATAGGAGGATAGAAATAGGGGAAGATAGATCCCATGCTTTGGGAGGTTTAAACCCAGTCTAAATCGAAGGGAAAATCATTTGCTAAAGTTATGGGAGGATACAAAAGCCTTCTTGTGAGTCTAGAAAAGGAAACTCTAATTCTATTATTTGATAAATAAGAGAGTGATGTGATAGCCAAAAGGGAAGAATGGTGAAATTTATAGGCCCTAATTTATAAATTTGAAGGACTATGGCCAACTTTGACAATATTGAATGAGTGGATTTCATCCCAATGGAAAGAGTTGGTTGAATATAAGATTTAAATCTATCCATGTGTTAGGTTTTTAATTCTCTTAATCTTTGATTCTATAGAAGATAAAGAGGCTATGTTTAAAGAGGATATTTGGAAATGGGATAACACAATTTGTCTATTAAACCCTGGCATCCTAATTTAAATTCTCATATAGAAACTTTTAATGTTAAACCAATGTGGTTTAGGCTTCTTCTATTTTAGTTTTGGGATGAACTAGTATTTGAGGCCATTGGAAATACATTAGGTAAATTTTTGGCTACTAATAAAATGACTAATGATAAGGGTCATACAACTTATGCCTGAGTTTTGGTTTATATGGAATTTTCTAAAGATCTACCTACTCAAATAGAACTAAGAATGGGGGGAATATAGATGCAACTAATAGACTATGAAGGGATCCCCTTTAGATGCAAGAGATGTTTCAAAATAGGGCACCTGGTAAATGATGGTCTTAGTTTCAAATTAAAGAAACATGTATTTTGGTGGAAAAATTCTGAAATTAAACATAATATAGTGCTAGCAACAAATGATAATAGTAGTGATAAGGAGGGAATGGACTAAAAAACCCCTTCACAAGCATAGGATCAAAACCAAAAAAATAAGACTCTTAAAATGTGAGGAATAGGACAAGAAGAGGGGGGGGGGTGTGGTGTTTCAAGAGAGGCCAAAGGAAAGTGAAGAATTAAGTCCAGATCTAGTAGCCCAGACTCTTATAGAAAGATAAGGTGTGTTTATACCAGATCAAGCACTGAAGAAAGAAAAATCTCTAGAAATCTCCATCCCCATACCACCAAATCCTATGGAGGGAGGAGAATGGACACTTGTCAATAATAGAAATAAACACAAAGGTAAATTGGGATTGAATCCCAATTTTATGTCTCCTATATCCCACAAATAAAATCACTTGAGAGATACCTAATTTGATTTTTTTCTTTTGGTAGCAGTTATTATTGTATATATTATCTTGTGGCCATTTAGTGTTGCTTTTCAAATTTTTTTGGCTATTTGTTTAGCCTTTATTCTGCCATTGAGTGTTATATATCCTCAATTTTTATTTCTCTTCTAGGGTGTCAGGTCCCTAGCTCAAAAAAAACCTGGCCTTTAACCTTAATAAAATAATATGCATACAAAATAAAATCATAAACAATATTTCAATAACTATGTACTAACATTTAAAATATGTTATGCATATAACATTTTTAAATCTAATTTGTGTGTGTAAGGTATTATTAATTCCTCAATCATCCCCTAATCATTCTATCTATTCCATATTCTCTAATGATGAACTCCCTCATCATGTTCTAAGGGTAGTATCAATCATGTATTCACCTTATAACAAGTAGGTAATTATTTTGAGTTATCATAAATATCAACCACCAATGCAAAACTAAAAAATATACATTCACAATATAAAAAATAAGAAAATACAACTATCACATCATGTATACTAATCAATAATATGTCTATCCCTAGTATATGTCATAAATCTCAAATCAAAGCAATAATAAACAAATAATATCCATATTAATACATAGATTCTAAGATTATATATCATATGGTAGATTCAAGATGTAACATCACCCCCATTCAAAATGGTCATCATCCCAATGACACTTATTCAAATAATAGTTTTAAGTATCAAAAAGAGTTTAACAGAGTTAAAAACATAATATAAATTAACAAATCAAGTAAATAATTATAGAAATAACTTGTAGAACTCATCATAGTCTTCTCAGGTAGCACTATCCATAGACTATTGGTCCCATAATACCTTACACTATGACACCTATCTATTACACATAAATTTTTTATGAGTATCAATTACTCTGATTAGTTCTACCATGAACACCATGAGATCCATAAATTACAAAGCATTCCAATCCAAAACATGTGAATGATCGTCTATATAATTCTTAAAATAAGATACATGGAAAATATTATGTAATAGATCTAAGGATGGTGTAAATGCAAGCGTATATGATATAAGATTGACCAATTATAACACTTTGAAGGGTACCACATATCTTGGTGACAATTTTGTTGACTTTTTGAATTTAATCGAGCTCTTATGTAACATAACCTACAAGAACACTTTATCACCAACATAATATTGCCTATATGTCCTCTTCAAATTAGTGTATCTCTTTTGTCTATCACTAGCCTCAGCCAATCTTTACCTCATTAATCCAACTTGAAACTCCATTTAATAAAGCATATTAGGATTGAATATAACCTTGTCCTCTAACCTATCCTAATTTATCGGTGTCTTGCACCTCCTTCCATACAATGCCTCAAAGGGTTCCATCTTCAAAGCTGACTAGTATGAGTTTTTGTATGCAAACTCAACTAATGAAAGATAATATTCCCATTTTTATTATTGATATATGCAATACATACATAGAATATCCTCTAAAACATGATTTACTCACTCAATTTGACCATCAATCTCTGGGTGATATGCGGTGCTGAAATTTAACTACGTACCCAAAATTGAGTTTAGAGTTACCAAAAACCTAAACTTAATCTTAGTATCATGATCCAAAATGATATTCTATGGGTATCCATGTATCCTATACACTTCCTTTATGAATCTCCTTGCAAGGGTAGATGATCATCTATCAAATTGCCTGGTGTGAAATGAGCCATCTTGGTTAGTTTATCAACAATTACCAAGATCATATAATGCCTATTTTATGACATCAATAACCCTTAGACAAATTTCATACTAATAACCTTCCACTTCCACTCTGGTATATCATGAAGAAATAATAATCTAGCTGGGTGCACATACTCAAATTTCACTCATTGATATTCCAGACAACATGACACAAAATCTACCACATCTTTTTTGATTCCCTTCCACAAACATAGAGGTTTAAACTTTTCCATGAGTTTGGATACTCTTAGATGTCCTAAATATGGGGAATTGTGCAAATCCTTTAATATTGTGCTCCATAAATTCTCTCGATCTGGAACATACGTCCTCCCATTGAAATTTAAAATACCATCACTCTCAAAACTAAATCCTTTATATTAAGGATTTTGAGCATTATCAACCATTGATTTTCTAACTTGATCATAGTATTCATCTCTTAGTGATAACTTAATCACATTATCCCTAAAAATACTGATAGTAGCTACAATTATGATGAACCTTCTATGACTCAAAGTGTTTGTTACTATGTTCTCTTTACCTTTGATGTAATTGATATCAATGTAATATTCACAAAGAAAATATTACCAATGTCTCTTATGAGCATTCAAATTTGGTTGGGTGAAGATATATTTGAGTCACAAGTTATTAGTCTTGAGCTTAAATGGTTTTTCTAACACAATGTCACCAAACTTTCAAAGCATGAATAATTATTTTAAGTTTAATATCATGAGGGGTGTAATTCACCTCATGAGTTTTTAACTTATTTGATTCAAAAGAACTATTTCACCATCCTGAATAAGGACTCCTCCTAGACCCTCTCTTGATGCATCTATGATCAATGAAAACTAACCATTAGGATCAAGAACTCTCAAAATTGGTTCTAAAGTAAGTCTTCTTTTCAAATCCTAAAAAGCTACTTCACATTTATCTGACCAAATAAAATTTTGTTTTTTACATTTCAAGGAGGTAATTTGATTATCTATCTTGGAAAAGTTTGGAATGAACTTTTTGTAATATCCTTCTAATGCCATAAAATTCCTTACCTCTTACATATCTCATAGCACTAGCCACTCCATAATAGCTCTTATCTTATTTGGATCTACATAAATACCATCTACAAAAAAAATATACCCTAGATATTACACTCTCTCTTGGAAAAATGTGTAATTAGACAACTTGCCATATAACTTGTGTTTCTAAAACCATTGGAGAACTAGCTCCATATACTTTAGATGCTCTTCTACATTCTTAAAAAATATAAAAATGACATCCAAAAAGACCAAAACAAAATGTGTAAATAATATCTAAAAACATTGTTCATGAGATTGATGAATGTTTTTGGTGCGTTAGTGAACCCAAAGGGTAAATTCATGAACTCATAATGTCCATAATGAGTTTTGAAATCTATTTTTAGAATATCCTACTTTATGATCTATCTTAGAAAATACCATTTCTTCTCACATTGATTGAAAAGATAGTCTATACGAGGTATAAGATACCTCTTTTTTATAGGTACCTTAATCAACATTCTTTAATCAATGTAAAGTAAAAGAGTACCTTCTTATTCATAAAAACAATTGGTACACCCCATGGTGACACACTAGGCCTAATCAAACCCTCTAATAATAGTTCTTAGATTTGTGTCTTTAATTCAACCAACTTAGTAGATATCATTTTATACAGTGCCTTAGATTATGGTTTTGATCTATGTATAATGTCTATGGATAAATTGAACTCATGTTTAGGAGGAAAACTTGGTAATTCTTCTAGAAACACATTATGAAAATATCTAAGAAATGGGTAATCTTTGAGAGATAGTTCCTTAGGTTTCTCCATTTCATTTATTTTAATGATAAATTCTTGGCACCCTTTTTCTTGAACCCTCCAAAGTTATATTGTATAAATCTACTTGAGTCACAAATCTCTCTTTTCACCATGAATTTATGTCTAATTTTAAAAATCATCAAGACAATCGACCTTCTTTAAATATAAGTCAGCTTTAGCCTTGCATTTAGCAAGCCATTTGACTCTGAGGATCATGTCATATGATCCTAGTGGCACTACATACAGATATACAATAGTTAAAAATTCAAACAACTCAATTACTCCTTCAACTAGACATTTGTCAACCATGACTTTTGAGACATTCTCATATTGTATTGACCATGCATTTTCCATATATCCAACTTTCCTATGAATCTTGCTAGGAATTCTATGAGCTATAAAACATTCAATATCCCTTGTATCTTTCAACATTGAAATTTGATGTTTAAACAAAATACCTTAGAGCTCAATGGGTGTGCTTGAAATTTACCTTATTGATTATTAATTAATTTATGAATATGCTATTAAAAATTGACCTGTTGAGAATTAGGGCCCTTTTTCTTTGACTTCTCTAAAGTGAATTCATGAGCATAATTTTATATTACATAATTGAATCAACTACCAAGTGGACCTTTTTTGTTAGTCTATGGGTTTCCCTTAAAACACCTTTGAATCCATTACTTGGTTTCTTGTTATTGGATCCACTACTGAATTTGACATTCTGATTCTTGGACTACCCCTTGGAGTCTCCACTCTTCTGCTTCCAGTTCTTCTTCTGGAAGGTTTTCTTGGAACTTCCCAACTTTTTCATAAACTTTTACCTAGCTTAAGAAATAGACTTAAACGTATTCTCCTACTTCACCACCTTCTTGAAGACATGGTCCATGGTAGAAGGTCCATGAAAATCTACCTCACCATTGATCTAGGGTTTTAATCCCATGATAAATTTCTTGATTCTGAACCTCTCGTCAACTTGGTACTAAGGTAATTACTTTGGAATTTTGGTGAACTACTTCCAATAATCATTCACCAAAAAATCTTCCTTCTTTAGATTCTTGAAATAAATGAGTTTCTGATCAAAATAAAGCTATGATAGCCATCATAACCTAAATAAAACTACAAACTACTCCCAAGTGATGGTGGTTGAGTTAAGGTTCATCTCCAACTTCTCATTGTCTCAAGAAATAGTTACCTCACTAGCCAAATGGTAATCTCCCCAAACTTCTTTGGTGACTTTTGATTAGTTTCAATTATCAAAATACTTCTCGATATCAATCATCCATTCTTTAACTCCATCACCTATAATGGTTTTATCAAACTTATGTGGACTCACCTTTTTCATGTCCCTACACAACTCTCAAGCTCCTTGAGATCAGGCATCTTACTAATTTTCCTACTCAAATGGGTGCTCAACATGTACTTCTTGATGTTATTTTTCACCTTATCCATAAAATTCTCACTCTAGGTCTGTAATTCAATCCCTAGTATCATTCATGGCTGAAAGGATCTAATCCAACTTTGTTGAATTCTTGATGACAATCATGGTAGGATCACTTGGAGGGTTTTTTTCATTGTCATTTGAAGGACCCTCACCCAATGCTCTAGTTTACACCATTCTTCTTTCTCATTGAATAAAATATTACAAAAATCTTAGTGAACTGTTAGGTTGTGGAGCTAAAAGCTTCTCTGATGCAGACATGGAGGAGGTTTCAGGAAGGTTGCTGAGTGTTACTATCGCCGGTGTCAGTTAGGCCAACCGATGTCGGTAGGGAGGAGATAGGAAGAAAACCGACGTCGGTTAGAAGTCGACTAGTGTCGGCACCCCTAGGCAGACATGGACCGATGTTGGTCACCTGTGGTTCGAGCTGCGAGTATGTTACAGGCAGTTAGTTGATGAATGAAGTGTTTGCATGTTTAGAGCCAATTTTAGGCTAAGAGCTGTGGATCTAATTATTGTAATTAGGTGTCTAATTATTGTTTGCATGAGATCTATTTAAGAGACTCATTGGTTATATTGTAAACTCATGCTAGAGAGTAAGAGAGCAATAATATAAGCTCCTTCTGTGTGAGAGGTGAGCATGGTGTGTTCCTCCTAGTGCCACAGTACCAAGTGTGGGTGCTAGATTGGAGAATCAACAGGGTTCTTCAGAAGTGTATGATCTTGGTCATCAGGTGAGCATGGCTACTTTAAGAGATCTACATGGTAAGTAAGATCATTGATTTGTAGGTGTATATGTGTGTAAGGTCAAGGTTCACAAGTGTGTAGAACCAGATTGATTTGCAGGTGTGCAAGATCAGATAGGATAGCAACACAACAGGGAGCATAATTAGGTGAGATCTACTTGGAGTACAGTGTGTACTTAGATAGAGCAAGAGAGGAAGGCAAGGCAGTTCCTTCCATAAGTAAGGTCTATTGGGTTGTAGGTTGTTGCAGTTCAGGGGAGATCTACTTGAAGTATGATTGTGTACTTGTGGAGTGCGTGGAGCATAGGTGTAAGGTGAACACCAACTCTGTGTTGAGTTGGGTGTTGGGACCTAAGGGAGAGAGCTTTGAGGGAAGATTTATTGTTTATGCTGTAGAGGTGTGGGAGCCCTAGAAGTGTGTAAGGAAGAAGAACTATGGCAGCCTTCTTTGTTGTATTTCCTTCTGAAAGATTTTTAATACAAGTTGTGTATTGTCTCTCATATCATGTGTTATTTCTAGATTCTAGTTACTTGTGTATTATGGTTAATTTCTGCATATTAAGTTGCTTGGTAATCAATTGTGTGCTTCCGTTATATTCATCCCAACACGTGGTATCAGAGCTAAGGTTGTAGGGAGCAGGTTTTGTGTTTGGTTACAGGTCACTCTTAGGGGTTTCTGATTGAGTGGGAGTAGAGCAATGACAGATGAAAGTAAGCTAAGAATGGAGGAGTTGAAAAGCATAGATGGTCACTTACGGTCCTATGGAAAGAAAGAGCAAGTAAAAGAATATTATTGGTTGGTAGCAGATCAGCATGAAGGAACTGAAGATGCAGATGTTGCAGGTGTTGTTGCACATGATGCTTTGGGAGGTTTCTTGGATAAAGTTAAATCTTGGATAATAGATTTTGTTGCCTCTTTCCATGCAGCCCCAGGGAGAGGAGCTAGTGAGCCTTGCCAAAAAATTGGCAAAGGGGAAGTGAAGCTGAAATCATAGGTGGTCAACACATGGGTGTTGAAGTAGGTCATGCAGGTCCCAGGTTTGGAGATGTGGCTAATTTATTTAGAAAATTTGGGTGATGAGAGATGCACAAGAACTCTCACAGTGGATGCACTTGAATTAGCTAGTGGTAAGAAAATAGGTACTCTTTATCTACTTGTTTATATTACTGATTCTTCTTCTATTGTGGAGACGTGGCTTCGTAGGCTTGGTCACATGAGCAAGAAGGAGATGCATGTTCTTAAGCGGAAGATAGATATATTTGATAGGCTTAAGAACTGAAAAGCCTTGGTGTTTATGGAGGAGATGGTGGACAGAGACCAGTGGATGGGCTGGATACTTTTGAGCAGGGCAGTTTGGACATGAGTTTTGATTCAAAGGAGCTCGCGAGTAAAAAGTCATCACTCACAGGAAAACACAGGTACCAATGTCGACAGGAAGACTGACATCAATAGTAGGTAAGACCAACTTTGATCAAGAGGACCGACGTTGGCAGCAAGTGGACACCGACGTCGGTAGGGTTGGTAGTCAGGACAGGCACAGGAACCGATGTCGGTTGGATGCAGACTGTGTGGTGATCGAGGTCAGTCACTGTAACAGATTTTGGGTGGACAACAAGCTGTCAAGGAGTCTCAAATGCCCATATGGAGGACTGAAGTGGTAAGTAAGCCTCAAATTCATTCTTCCTCTTCTTTATACTAGTTGCTGACTGTAGAGCAAGAAGAATCTAGGAAATAGTGGGAGCATGGCAGGAATAGTATGCAGAACCAAGCAAGAGATTTGGTAGGGTTGATAATAGATATGAAAGCACAGAGACGAATGGATACCTTAGTTGAAGAATAGAGAGAATGGACACGTGAGACGGAAGACCAGTCCATATGGTTTTGAGGAAGCTGCAGGACAGTGGTACAGGGTTTGACAGGTGGAGGATGAAGCATGGCTTCAGTTAATGTCAGGGTAACTACTGTGATTTGTCTTACCAGGGGGATGGTGATTGCAACATCATTTTGTTGCTGTATATGGATGGTATGTTTGCTAGCAGGGTTTGTACATACAGGATTTTACTGAGCTAAGGGTAAGATTAGTTCAGTGGTTTGCTATGAAGAATTTGGAGCAGCAAAATTCTTTGGCATGGGAGACATGGAGATCACAGGTTGATTTTGTCTCCAGTGGGAGTTGATGTGAATCAGGTGTTGGCGAGGTTTAGGATGCAAAATCAGAGCACACCAAGGGCTGGACAGTTCAGTGTCTGAAATCACTTGAGGTCTGGTATAGACCTGAGTTTGCCCAAGCAGTGGGTGTTGTTAGAGAGTTAGGAAATAATTCAGAGAAGTGGATTCTCAGGGATGTGAGAGGGACCAGCAGTAGGGATTCATGTTATTTAGGGTCAAGAATTCACTACATGGGATTGTAGGTTTAGATGTGGCAGGGTACTCTGATGACAGGAGGTACACCATAGGTTGTGTGGTGGGTTGTCTTTAGGATTTATCTTGAAGAGGGATACAAGCCAAGAAATAGATTAGACAGGGTACGAGTACAGGTACAGTGTAGCTATTTATCTCTAAGTGAGAGATTGTTAGGTTGTGGAGCTAAAAGCTTCACTGATGCAGACATGGAGGAGGTTTCAAGAAGGTTACTGAGTGTTACTGTTGCCAGCATCTGTCAAGCCAACTGACGTCAATAGGGACGAGACAGGAAGGCAATCGATGTCGGTCAGAAGTCGGTCAACGTCGGCACCCCCCAAGCAGATAGGAACCGACATCAGTCACCTGTGGTTCGAGTTGCGAGTATGTTACATGTAGTTAATTGATGAACCAAGTGTTTGCATGTTTAGAGCCAATTTTAGACTAAGAGCTGCAGATCTAATTATTGTAATTAGGTGTCTAATTATTGTTTACATGAGATCTATTTAAGAGACTCATTGGTTGTATTGTAAACTCATGCTAGAGAGTAAGAGAGCAATAATATAAGCTCCTTCTATGTGAGAGGTGAGCATCGTGTGTTCCTCTTGGTGCCACGGTACCAAGTGTGGGTGCTAGATTGGAGAATTAGCAGGGTTCTTCAAAAGTGTATGATCTTGGTCATCAGGTGAGCATGGCTACTTTAGGAGATCTACATGGTAAGTAAGATCATTGATTTGCAGGTGTATGTGTGTGCAAGGTCAAAGTTCACAGGTGTGCAAAACCAGATTGATTTACAAGTGTGCAAGATCAGATAGGACATCAACACAACAGGGAGCAGAATCAGGTGGGATCTACTTGGAGTACACTATGTACTCAAATAGAGCAAGAGAGGAAGGCAAGGTAGTTCCTTCCATAAGTAAGGTCTGTTGGGTTGCAAGTTGTTGCAGTTCAGGGGAGATCTACTTCAAGTATGATTGTGTACTTGTGGAGTGCGTGGAACACTTGTGGAGTGCGTGGAGCACAGGTGTAAAGTGAACACCAACTCTGTGTTGAGTTAGGTGTTAGGACCTAAGGGAGAGAGCTTTGAGGGAAGATTTACTATTTATGTCCTGGAGGTGTGGGAGCCCTAGAGGTGTGTAAGGAAGAAGAACTGTGGCAGCCTTCTTTGTTGTATTTCCTTCTAAAAGAGTTTTAATACAAGTTGTGTATTGTCTCTCATATCATGTGTTATTTCTGGATTCTAGTTACTTATGTATTTTGGTTAATTTCTGCATATTAAGTTGCTTGGTAATCAATTGTGTTCTTCCATTATATTCATCCCAACACAAACTCATTAAGTCCTTAAGTTAGATCCTAACCTATGATACGACATGTTATAACCCCTATTGTTGTACTTATAAAAATGAAATAATTTTATTTTTAAAACCAATTTCTAAACATTCATTCCATATAAAAATACTAAACAAATGATCAAATCAATAACCTAGAACAATAATGGTTATAAATTTAGATATCGAATGTAATATAACTTATTAAAACTGTAAGGAATGTAAACACATTAGGACTTAACCATGACTGGTCCAATAATATAGAAACTATTGTTTAAGTATATATAAATATTATAATTACATTTCCCTTAGGCATTTAGCCTTAATACAAAAAATAGATACCAAGCTCTCTATATCTCAAGTCGAACCAACTTGTGTATCAGTAATAATCTTAAATTTAGTCTCCAAGTAAGTACTATAATAGGGAGAAAGAGCAACATTTGAGTACATTTACACCTAAACTATGGACCACCAATCCCTCACATAATATCCTATTAGGGAATGACCATCCCTTCATAGATAGGTAGATAGAACGGTGCAAGAATCTAAAGAGACATGCTAGTACCCTGTGTGCTCTAAGATATTTATATGTGATGTGTATCATAAATAAAATACATTTCTAACATGATATCATACAACATGAAAATCAAATATATGAAATGAAAATGTCTATCTAACATTACTTTGGCCAATTGTTTTAAATAAAATATGATCACACAGATTGGTTAATTTCATAACACACCACTTGATTGGATTATATACATCCAACATTGGTTGTGATATCTAGGCTAGTGAAGTCCATCTCACTACCTACTTAGCATCATAAATGTGGAATCTAATATAAACATGCATAACATAGTATAAAACTTAAAGATTTATTTAGATTATTTATATTAATAGAAGTGAGAACATACCAAGTTTGAAAATAATCTTAATCTTACATTTTGTCTGTTAAATGCATATAATGAATCTAAAACATTCTATTATTACATATATAACACTATATAACAAACACAATCCATGTACCAGATCATACCATCTGGGTATGCTATAAAGAAGGACTATAATTGCATGTATGTCAAAATTAACATAACAATTAACTATCAACCAATGGATTTAAGAAAAATATTCCTAATAACAATATAAACAATATTTTTATGGAAATATACTAAATACATACATTTAATCCTTCTAATGGTATGAAATGAATCCATACTAATTTAATTAATAAATAATAACCTTAATCAAATACTTCATCAATAGAAACATGTCATTATATAATATCTAATGACATTACTTTCCAATGTAATATTTATTAGTGTAACATCAAGATAATTCAATAACAAAATGATTTACTATTCTATATCAATATTTTAGACTTTGAATTATCACAAAGAGATATCTAAGATACAACCATGATGAATCAACATACCCATATGTAAGGTTTAGGCTTAAATTTAATAGTAAGAGAGTGTTTAATGATACATGGTTTAAACATACTATAAATAAAGTGGCTCATTTATGTAATCCATTATCTCTATACCTATTGTTGGTGCTATATTCTACACTATATAATACATAGTCATGCTACCTAAGATTGTGTACATAGAAAGCAAGGAAAGACATGCATCGACATTCAAATACATGCTATAATTAGAGCTTACAAATGGTCACAACTCCACACCATCATAGATAGGCCTATGTGGATGTAAAACATACTTAGCACCATGCCGTGAAGGACCGTTCTATGTGAAGAGAAGTCACAATGAATGAAGCATCGAATAAATAAATTTAAAAATTGTGTCTATAAAGAAGGAGACACATTGTTGTAGGGATATTTTTCAGATAATCCCTTATTGAATACAAGGTTGACCATGGAAATTGAAAATGATGGGGTAAAGTTCCACTGGGAATCCAAGCTGTGAAAAGCAAGTTTGAGATTTGCATGTTGACTAGGGCTTGGTAAAAAATGGAGACCAGTGTGCACTTTACACAAATGCAACATGCAAATTTCTTGGGAAGATTTGGATCCCATGAAGAAGATAAGAACATAATTTGGTGTAGATGGGAGGTTGAAGTGTACTTTGCACTTAGCAAAGTGAAATATACATTCCCACCCCTGTATCTATGGCATAGGCATAAAGGATAGGTGGGAAGATGGTTGGCAGGTGAGAAAGAAATAAAGTTTAATGAATATCTAAGCACAAAATTTGTGGATTTATAAAATTTTTATGATATTTCAAAAGCAATATTTGGATCTGAAGAGTCCACATTTAGTAACCAACAATGCAAATGCTAAGTGCCATATATAGGTCATGAGTTTAGAAATCTGAGATAGTGTATTCCCTTTAGATTTGATAGCTATAGTGAATCCATTTGTAATATTTTTTGACACAATTGAGTATGGGACCCATAGTGGAAGACTGATGTCCACATGAAGGTGAGCAATTAAGTAAATGCGGTAAGGTCTGAAGAATAAAGTGATGTTTTAAAGATAGTAAAGTGTCCACACCATAACAACCCCATGCAAATGGAACATGTAGGTGAATAAAACAAAATTTAATGTTAAGTATAAAAAATAATGCATGAAGGTTTCAAAAAATTCAAAACATTGACTGTAATTTGAAAGTTGAAAATAACATTATGGAGTTCTAATGAAGAAACACATGTAAAATGTAAAATTTAAAAGGACAATTTGCAATGTGTTCCTCCACTTCCACATTCCACAAGAAGACCATGTGAAGCATAAATTAGGAAGGCAAAAGGTGGAGTCTTACATGCAATTTGCACCAACATAAGGTATAATATGCAATGTGCTCCTATAGTTCTGCATTCCATAAAAGGGAAGAGAAAAGGAGTTTGGTGGAGAGTGGAGGTCAATGTGCATTTTTCACCAACATAAGGTGAAAACTATAATGTGCACCCTGACTTTGGATCTTGTAGAACAAGGTACAAAGAACTAAATGATTAGGAAATTGAAAAGTATAATAGGTACATGCACATAGTTGGTAAAACAATCACATGTGCCATTTATAAATTGGTTTCCAACCTTGGATGTAGAGTTTATTTATTTAACAAAGGAGGTTTAAAAAGAAAATATGATGATAATAACAAGGTTGTATTTGTTATAATGAAACTCTTTGGAATGAGCTTTCAAATCCTTAATTTTTTATAGTTGTTAAAGGATGAGTAACCAAAACTTGAGATTTATTTATAAGTCCTCTACTAGATCTTGATTTTTCAATGTCTAGTATTACAAATTTTTATTTTTGGAAGAACCAAATAATGACCACACCAATATCAACATAGTTGAATTGATTATGTCAAGCCCTCATGCAGCAAAAAAGTTTTCAGCCATTGCTTCCACGTATTTGGCCTTACAGTTTAGCTCAACTTCCATCTTAATGATTTTTACATCCATCCATATTAGAATTCATATTTTTAGTGGATGAATGATTTATTGACTAAGGTAAAAGGCTCAAAGAAGGGTGGGTGATTTTGAATTGAAATGGTGTTCATAATCTTAGCTCCATCTCCATGTAAAGGAACTTAGTGAATATACATTTGCCCCATTTGTACCTCTAGTATGAATGAGTTTTGAAGTTTATATAATAGACACATGAGGTCCAAGTAAATGGCCTATATATGGGTATGTTTTTAAGGGATTTATGGCTATTCACAATGAATCTCCTGGTGATGTTATCATCTTATTAGGGGAAGATTGACCTTTATATCCAACCAAAAATAAATATGAATGTCAATGCTATATTGATTGCCCTAAAATTCCTTTTGCATGATTCAAGATGAAGAAAACATCAAAATTTTAAATGGTCAAGGATGAATAATAATTTGATGGAATCCATAATTCAATATTTTCTTCTTTGTCTATAATTTTTGCTAGTGTAACAGTGTAACATCCTCCAAAAAATACTTATGCTAGGGGAATGCATGAAAACCAAAGAGAGTAATGGTTATATAAGAGAGTTTGGAATCTAGTAAAAAATTATATATAGGGTACTCTAAAATTGAAAAAATCTAAAAAATTTGAAAGTTTCAAAAAATTGCAAAAGAGACCCCAAACTCCCTAGAGAAATCTTAGTGTGAAATGCATTGTGAAAAAGGTCAACTCAAGGAGCTTCAAGGAGATGTTGAGGAGAAATGTAATTTTCCACTTGTGCAAAGTGATAATTGCACATGGATATCCAATTTATATCTATCAACATCGGTTAAAAGTGTGAGTTACTTATGCAAATTTCACCTGTGCAAATTTGTAAAAGGGGCCAAAATTTCCTCTAAAGGTCAAAAGGTGAAAATAATACATTTATTAATTAAAAAAGGAATATGAAGGAAACACTCAAAAGGAAAAATACAAAAATAAAATGTGAAAATTGCAAAGTGTGAAAATTAAAATCTACAAAAGGTAAATGTGAAAAAAGTAAAATTGGAGAAAATATTTTTGAGCCAAAAAGTAAAAGTTGAAAATAACCTAAGTCTTTTACATTTTTCATTATTTTTCTTGTCTAAGCTCCTCCATAGGATAGAAATTTTAGGATTGTAAATCCAAGGTGGGCCATTAGAGGAAGATGACCCAAGGACCATGGATCCAAAATATCCCCAAGCAATCATTATAAGATCAGGGTGTTTCATGGTGTATATAAAGGGAAGAGCAATTGTCCACAAGGTTCCAAATATGCAAATAAGTGGTCCAGGGCATCTCTAAGTAGTTACACATAAATACAAATGGTTTGTTTCACCTCCACCATAAATATTATCCTTATAGATCATTTGGAGGCATCTTCAACCAATAAAATCAAAGGATATTATCCTGATCTTCATCATTCCTGTCAGGGAAGTCCAAGAACAAACACACCTCTGTTCTGATTCCTCTTGTTGGATCTTGCTCCTCAGAAAGAGCACAGTATGATTACCAAACATAAGCAATTAAATATGCAGAAATAACCAGAAGCACAAGTAACTAAAATTCACCAGTAGCACAGAATATGAGAGACAATACACTATCTTGTATTAACACTTTACAAAAAAGAATACAACAAAGAGCCGCCACACTCTTTCACCTTACAGAGGTTTTCCACACCTCAAGTGTACAGTAATTCTTCTCACACAACACTCTCCTACACAAAAAACGGTCCCAACAACCAACTCACAAATAGAATTGGTGTTCACCTCTCCAACTAGTCAGTAATAACCCTGCCAGTTCACCAAGCACTCTATAGTACTTCAAGCTGATCTCCCATGAACCTGCAACCTGCAATTCAATAGACCATACTCACATGTAGATCTCCAATGAGCTTGCAACAACCTGCAACTCAAAATGATCTTACAATGATAGAAGGAGCTTACATGCCTTCCTCTCTATCTCATGCCTTAATTACAATACATGCCAATGGGTCTATAAATAGATCCCTAACTCAAACACTAACTTAGACTCTTAATTTAGACAATTATCCTCGCAGCCAAAGACTCTAACTGGCCTTTACATGCAAACACTTCGTTCACTTAACTAACTATCCGTATAACGAGCAGTTCTGGAACACATAGGTGACCGACGTCGGTCCCTGCTAGTTTGGTTCTGCCGACGTCGGCTGACTCCCTGCCGTCGCCGGTGGCCTTCTGCACTGGGTCACGACCAACGTCGGTCCTGCTGTCGATGCCGATTCTCCTGGATCTCAGCAACCATCTTGTTCCTTCTGTTTGTAAAGGGTTTGAAGCTTTTAGCTCCACAACCTAACAATCTCCCACTTGGAGATAAACAGCTGCAACCTGTACATGTACCTGTACTCTGTCTAGTTTGTTCCCTTGGCTATGTATCCATCTTCAAAATCACCCTTGAAGACCAACCACCACAAAATCCATGGTGCAAAACCTGTCATCCAAATCACCTGCCACATCCACATCTACAACCATGTAGAAATTAACCTGAACCTGCATAGCATGTGCACCTGCTGCTAGTCCCTGTAGGAATCCACTGAACTGTCCTCCAATGGTTCTCTCTCAGATTGGCTCCAACTTGTGACAAATCCCACTGATTGGGAAAACTCAGGTTTAGTACATACCATGCACTCAACCTCATTATGTGAATCAAGACACCTGTTCATAGAACTGTCCAACCATCGGTGTGCTAACCGGTTTCACACAATCATCCTGAAACAAAGTCAACATATGACCGACCATGTCTCTAAAACACACTCATGCCAAAGAATCTTGTTGCTCCCAAATTCTCCATGACAAACACCTGAACTAGCTTTACCTTTAGTTCAACAATACCTGTATATGTAACTCTGCAACAAGCACATCATACAGAAATAGGATAGTGTAGCTAATACTATCCAACCTGGTAAAGAGAGACACAATGATCAAACCTACATTGCCCTGCAGCTCACACAAGATCAAATACCCTGATCTTCCATCTCACGTATCCATTTCCGCTCTTCTTCATCCTGAACATCCATTCGTCTCTCAGTGCTTACTTCTAGCTGGCAACTCTACTCAAAACAACTGTTTGGTTCTCCTCCAAGGAATCACATCCTCCTCCAAGCCTAGCTCCCACTGTTTCCTGGATCTACCTGTTTTGCTTCTTCAACAACTTCCTGGTCCTATGCCATAAGTGAGCAACAAGTAGTGTAAAGAAGGGAAATGACAAATTTAAGAACTTACTTACACCTTCAGTCCTCCATATGGGTGCTTGAGACTCCATGACAGCTTGCTATCAACCCAAAATTCATCTCAATAACCGATGCCAGTCACATCTCAGTCTGCAGACGACCGAAGTCAGTTTCCTGCGATTGCCACCTTGCCGACGTCGATTTCCCCTGGCCGACGCCAGTCAATATCTGCCCTGAGTCACTGACGTCGGTCTGCACATAGCCGACGTCGGTCCCTGTCTAGATGCCAATGCCGATTTTCTTGTCGACGTCGGTCTCTGTGTTTTTCTAGTGAGACCTAACTTTTTCTCGCGAGCTCTTTTTGGATCAAACCCTTGTCCAAAACACCCTTGCTCTGCTCAAAATTCTTTTGCATCTTGTGCTGAACTCTGTCCGTCACCTTCTCCTTGAAAACCAAGGCTTTTCTATTCTTGTCACTAACATCGGGTTCCTCAAGAAACGTTACCTTCTTCTTCTGCATACAGAAACCACGATCCATACCTTCCAAATCCGAAAGCATATCCTTTGACTCAAGAACAAGCATCTCTTTCTTATATGTGTGACCAAGCCTATCAAGCCACATCTCTAAATCTACAGCTGAAGTAGAAAACCCAGAAAGAGAATCAGTAGTACAAGTAGATAGATAAAGCGTACCTACTTTCTTACCTCTAGCTACAATAAGTGTACCCTTGGTAACCTTCCAAGAGTCTGCTGTGAGAGTTACTGTGCAATCCTCATCACCCAAACTTCTAATAGAAATTAAATTCTGCTCCAGAACTGGGACATGCATGACTTCTTTTAACACCCATGTGTTACCTGTCTACAGTTTTAGCTTCACTTTCCCTTTGCCAACAATCTGACAAGGCTTACCATCCCCTACATAAATTTCTCCAAAATCTCCCTCGACATACTCATGAAAAAATTCCCTATGTGGGGATGCATGAAAAGAGGCACCAGAATCTAAAACCCAAGATTCTACTTTATCCAAAGAACATACCAGAGCATCCCATGCAGCATAATCTACAACGTCTGCTTCTTCTTCATGTTCTTCATGCTGATTTGTACCTGATCTACAATCTCTCTTTAAGTGCCCTTGCTTTCCACACTTCTAGCAGGTTATTCTGCCATACCTAGACTTGGATCTCTTGCCTGTCTTGGACCTTGATCTCCCATGCTCTATCTTTTCTCTTTGCCTTCCTCTGCCTTCAACACTCAAAGCATTTCCTGATGATTTACCTGTGCTATTCCTGCGTATCTCTTCATTCAAGATTACACTCACAACATCATCCACTTTTAAGACTTTTGAAGGAGACACAGTATTAGAAACTGCCATTACCAAACCTTCCCAACTTTCAGGTAATGAACACAAAATTAAGAGAGCTCTAATTTCATCATCAAATACAATATTGACTGAACTTAACTGGTTTACTAAACCATGGAAATCACTAAGATGGCTATGAATAGATCCACCTTCCAACATTTGCAAATTAAATAAACTCTTCATAAGAAATACCTTATTAGAAGCTGAGGGTTTTTCATATAAATTTGCCAAAGATTCTATCAACTCAACCGTTGTTTTACACTGTGATAAGCTGGAAATCACAGATGATGCAAGACTCAATTTAATAGATCCCAGAGCCTTCCGATCAAGAACCTCCCATTCTTCATCTTTCATATCTGAGGGTTTGCAAGTAACCCCTCCCAATGGTAAGTACAAATCTTTTTGATACAGATAATCCTCAATCTGCATCCTCCATAATTGGTAGTTCTTGCCATTAAACTTTTCCATCCATAGCTTACTGTCTTCTGTCATTGCTCAACTCCCACTCAAACAGAAACCCTGTGAGTACCTGTAATCAAAACACACTAACCAGATCTAATCCAATCTGTTAGTATCCCAACCAAAAGCTCTGATACCACTTGTCAGGGAAGCCCAAGAACAAACACACCTCTGTTCTGATTCCTTCTATTGGATCTTGCTCCTCAGAAAGAGCACAGTATGATTACCAAATATAAGCAATTAAATATGCAGAAATAACTAGAAGCACAAGTAACTAAAATTCACCAATAGCACAGAATATGAGAGACAATACACTATCTTGTATTAACACTTTACAGAAAAGAATACAACAAAGAGCCGCCACACTCTTTCACCTTACAGAGGTTTACCACACCTCAAGTGTACAGTAATTCTTCTCACACAACACTCTCCTACACAAAAAATGGTCCCAACAACCAACTCACAAATAGAATTGGTGTTCACCTCTCCAACTAGTCAGTAATAACCCTACCAGTTCACCAAGCACTCTATAGTACTTCAAGCTGATCTCCCATGAACCTGCAACCTGCAATTCAATAGACCATACTCACATGTAGATCTCCAATGAGCTTGCAATAACCTGTAACTCAAAATGATCTTACAATGATAGAAGGAGCTTACATGCCTTCCTCTCTATCTCATGCCTTAATTAAAATACATGCCAATGGGTCTATAAATAGATCCCTAACTCAAACACTAACTTAGACTCTTAATTTAGACAATTATCCTCGCAGCCAAAGACTCTAACTGGCCTTTACATGCAAACACTTCGTTCACTTAACTAACTATCCATATGTCTTTAGTAGCTTGTATGTGACTTAGTGCATTTGTTTATTTCATGTGAAAATTTTCCCCAAGTGGATTGACCAAGTTTGGTTATGCCGTAGTCTCATTTATGTTTATTTATGCCAAAAATCCCCATGGAGGTTGAATTGGAGAATCTCTTCATATGAGTAGGCTATCCCTTAGGTCCTCTCACCTTGTTCAGGCAGAGCCAAAAGTATCAGGGACTGATCATACCCTTTATTGGTGCCTCTCAGTCATTTTTTATGTCTAGTCCATTCTAGATTCTAAACCTTTCCCTAGTTACAATGACATACTAGCAAGTTTTTCATCTTTTTTTGCCATTTTATTCAAGTGTGCAAGACCGAATGAAAGAGGTGTATAAATGAGAAACAACACTCAATTGACACCATTTCTAGGGACACTTTTTTTCACCCATGTTATCAGGGACTCTTATAGAGAGAAGATTGTAAGTTAATGTTTGAAAAATGTTTTTAACCAACATTTGATGCAAGTAATCTCATCTAGGTTTTTAGACAAGTTTATTCATGTTTAGTTCATTTGTTTGATAGTTAGGGTTATTTTAGATTATTTTACTATCTTGGCCATCAACACCATAACACTGAATTGAGGACGTGCCTGGAATTTGAAATATTTGACAAATTGAATTCTAATACATTTTTATAAAGAGTTGGTAAGATTGCATGTTGGAAGTTGTTTCCCCTTTTGAACATTATTTTAAAAAATTTAGTATCTTTTCTTTCTATCACATCAATAATCTTCAACAAGTATTTTTTTAGCATGTATCACAATCAAATTGTCAACTATTATATACTATAATTTTTATTCTAGTGGCGACTCTAATTTTATTATCTAGTTTCAAGGAAGATTAGTGCCTATTTTGAATATAGATCTTAACTATCAGCTTTGAGTGTTCTTTATTTTACTTAAAAATATGGAAGGATTGAGGTTATCCTTCAAAGGTGAATCATCTAAAAGACTTGTCTTTCCCCTAAACATTCATCAAAGAAGAGGGAGACATGTTTGGAGGACTATTGAAGGGCAAAGTTTAACTGCTAAATAATGTCTAAATTTCTAAGATTATGATAATCTTTAAATTTTTGTTGAACTCTCCATTGATGAGGACTTTCATATCTATTTTAATCACTCAGAACCTTATAGTCCTATTTACTATCCATCTCTTTCAAAACTAGCTAAATCCCCTCTTAATCTTGATCCAAAAAGTCCACCTCATTCACCCCCTTACATCCATTTTCTAGTTGTTCTTAAACCTCTAATTAAACCAATCATGAGGTATAGGGACCCATATGAGAATGAGCATCCTACATCCTCCATTCTTTGATTTACACCTATTAATTTTGATGACATGGAATGATATCCCAATGAGGTCCCAAATTAAGTAAGGAAATGCCTTCCAAAATGCCAAAGGAATAATATAGTAAGTGGTGATCAACACTTGAGTGATTTTCACAAAATCATTAAGGACAATGAGGTTGAGCATGAGGATGTGTGTATCAAGATATTTTTGCACACACTAGAAAAAGATACATGTGAATGGTTCAATTCCCTTCCCCATGGATACATTGATTCATGGGAAGATGTGAGAAATGTTTCTAGAATTTAGTATTGTGATAGAATTGATCCTAGATTTCTTTTGGATGAATTTGAAAACATCAAGAAGAACCATAATGAGTGTACGTAATAATTCAACACATGGTTGAAGAAAACTATGATGTGGCTACCTAAGAACATAAGGCTTAGTGATATAATGTTCTTGATTAAGTATTATGATGCCTTTGATAAGAAGGATACATACTACTTTAGGGACAAGGCTCCCACAAACTTGTGGTTGGCATTCAATATAACCATCCAAATTGAAAACAACACAAAGGCTATGGGAAATCCCTTAAATAAGTGAGCTGATGTAAAATTGGTTAATATTGAAAAACCACAATCTACAGAGACAACCAACCTTGAAGAGATGGTTAAAAATTTGGCCTCTAATGTCAAAGAAATATCATATAAGTTTTTAATGGATGAGAAGGAGATCCCTTATGTGTCTACCAATCAAGAGAGGGATCTAAATTTGAGTCAAGTAAAAAAGGGGCCTATTTTTCACAATCGAGATAATGATAAAGGTAAGGGGCTTGCATGTGAAGAAAGAACATATATAAATTAGATCAGAGGGGCTATGAAAGAAGTTCCTGATCTCTTGAATGCTAAAGTGAATGTGGTAGGTTATGACATTGGTATTAATTAGTGTGATAAGTGCTTCATTCCACATCCTCCATGTGATATATCTAAATTGATTGATTAAAATGTGGATGAACCTGAGTATGTATCATCTAAATATTACTTGAGAAGTAAGTATCAAATTACTTCTCCTAAAGACACTACCCCTACAAATCCAAAGTCAAGGGATACAAGTAAGGAAGCTAATAAAACTACAACAGTCCTAAATACTTCTAAAATAGGGCCCATTTCCCAAGTTGTAAAGCTTAGATGTCCTCTTGCTAAGAATAAAGTACCTTTGCTATCTAGTATTCCTAAGGGTGTAAATGATGTTAAACAAAATCCACCTTTGAAGGCTACTATTAAAAATGCAAGTTCATCCCAACCTACTCCACTTTAGACTTTAAGTGATTGCATCCCAACTAAAAGTGTTTATAACCTTCCACCAAATAATTCTCTTCCTTAGTATAGCATATTTGATATAGCCCACATTTTGAGCCAACTAAAAATCACCATGCCACTTTTTGAATTATTACGAATACCTAAACAAAGGGAGAGGGCTTTCTAGTACTTAGAATTTGGTGAGAAGTTAGTTGGAAATGAAATTGAGTTGACCCAAACACCTCCAAAAAGTGATGAAGAATTCTAAGAGGTTGGTTAACTAATAGGATCACTTACAAGAGGTCAATAACCAACTATTCATACAAGCTAGTATATGGTAAGGAAGCAAGTCAAGTGAATGTGGATCAAGTTAAGTGAATGTGGATCTATTTTATATAACCATACTAATCAATGGTCTTATTGTTCACAACTACATGCTTTATTTTAGTGCTTCTTGTAACATAATGCCCCTAGGTGTCCCAAATGAGATTAAAGTTAAGATTACATTATCATTTGGTAAGTGTTATGGCATGGATTCATGAGAGGTTTTGATTTTTGTACAAGTCAAAAGGTTAGTAGTGCAATTGGTAGTGCATCCAGGGAAGTATTTGAATATGAATGTGATAGTCATGGATTGCTCACCTAAATGAGTGATGTTGCTATCACATAAATGGGTTGTTAGCATGGGTAGAAGTATGCAAATAGACCTTTCTTATGCCACCATTCCATTAGAAGGTAATATGGTCAAACTTTAAAGAGAGCCAAAGATGCTACATGTAACTCAAGTTCCAAAACATGCTCTCCATAAAGTGTTGTACATGGATGTTGACTTGGGAAGTTTTGTTGGGAATGTTGATGCTAATGACCAACCTATTATTCTTGATGTTAAACCTGACAATGAAGGTGAAATTTGGAAGATGTGTTTTGATGGGGCTTGCTCCAATCTTAAAAATGGAGATGGGGTTGTATTTTATGCCCCAAATGGTAGTAAATAATTTAAGTTTTATTTTGATTTATCCTTTGAGTGGACAATGAATATGGCTAAGTATGAGGAACTCTTGCTTGGTTTATAGATTGCCCATAAACATGGAATACAAAGTATGATTGTCAAGGGTGATTTTGAGTTAGTGGTTAAATAGGTTTACAATGTTTATGCCACCAAACATAAAAGGTTGAAACAATATTGGAATGTTATTTGGGATTTCCTTGAGTTATTTGATGTATTCAAAATTTACTATCATGATAGAAGTTTCAATGAGAGGATGAAAAACTTGTAGGGTTAGGTGATCAGTTTAATATTGAAAATATGAACCCTCATTTTCAGTATCATGTAATGATCTTGATATTCAATATATATAAAAATACCCTTAAGGTAGGAAAACACCATATAATACTCCTTTAGGAAGGAATAACTCCACAATGTCTCTTCGAGGGGACAACCTCCAATATCCTCTTAAAATAGAAGACTCAATGCTTACTTGATATCTTTACCATGATAATCATCTCCTATATACATACATCTATCTAAACCATGGATGGATAACCTCCTAATCCCAATGTAGGCTGACCATTACCCAATGTACTACTTCCACAAGTTAATCTATTATCCTAATATATTGTACCCTTATAAATACCTAAGGGGATGTGTGCCACATGTCGACATCTCCATCAACCCATATACATCAATATATCATATCCCTAGGTACATAGCATTACTTTCCTCTTTGACATGTTTCATCCCCGAAACATAGGAAGAAACTAAATAATGAGTGTGCTTCAAATCATTGCATACTTGTGTCCAATCTCGATCATCTAACCATCCATATGTGATCTTGGTATGTGATATCTCTCCAATCTTATGTCCAAAATCCATCATGCTCCTCTGATTTCATTCATGATCATAATTATATTGCTTTGGTGTCCAAGCATAATTATTCCTCTTTTTATTCCATGTACCATATTCCACTGCGCTACTCTGATTCCAACCATGACCATAGTAGGTATTCTTCCATGCATAGTCATAGTCATTTATCCATTTATTCCATGTGCCATAGTATTTTTTCTTTGGATTCCATGCATATCCAAAATGATTATAAATTTTATTTATTGTATAGACAAAATGATTGTTGTTATGACACTTCCTCACCTGGTTCCATGATTGTTTCCTCTCATGATGATGTGGGTGTCTATATACCTCAACCTTTTCCAATACTTTGAAATTATCCACCTTTACTTCTACCTCTTCTACCTTTTCCTTCTTTGTCTCTTGAGTAGATGAAGTGTTCATTTGTAGTGTGCCTTTATCTATATCATATAAATCTTTATCATGATCTTCATCACCTATTTTAATCTCATCCTCATGATTTACCTGGATTGTTATTGGTGCCTTTTTCACTATGATATCTTGTAAAGTGATCTTCTTTTTCTTATACCAAAACTTCATGAAATTTTTGTGAACATTAATATTCATTGTTCCCAAAGTCTCTAACCAAGCATATCTAAGAACTATATCCAAATCATCCATCTCTAAAGCATAAAAATCTGAATGCAAAACATATTTTTCCATAATGAGCTTCAAATCTTTAAACAATGAAATATTATTACCATCTACTCGAACCTCTTCGATATTATTTTCTTGAACATGTATATGCTTGGCCACATTCATGTTAATGAAGTTATACTTGCTGGTAGGGTTTATGGACACAACCACCTTCTTCTTTTGAATGCATCCATGAAATTGAAAAATTGACTTAGATTTCTTTGGAGCCAAATTATTTGAACCCTTATCATCTAATTCTTCTTCTCCTTCTTTTTTTCTTCTTATTTTTCTACTACTAATACTTCTTCTTCTTCTTCTATTTCTTCTTTTACTTCTTCTTCTTCTTGTTCTTCTATTGATTCTTCTATTTCTTCTTCTTATTTTTCTTCTTCTTCTTCTATTTCTTCTTCTTTTTCTACTTATTATTTTATATCCTAATGATCTAAAAAGATATGTTCCATTTCTTTCCATGAAGAAAAGCTTTCTGTACAGCTCAATTGATCAAACCAATGTAGTGCAGGCCCAGACAAAAAAGGAAGTAATCATCTTTGCCCAAAAGTTTTTGTAAAATTATTCTCCAAAAGGATCCACCAATCTCTAGCATCAATATCATCTTCCCCTAAAAATGTTTGCAACTCCATGATCCAAAAAAAAATTAAGGTTCATGAAACCTTAAAATGTCAAAACTGATCCATAAAATCACAACAAATCACTTAAAACAACTCAAAAAACTATGAAATTTTTACTGTGCTTCTAATATATTTGTTTACATCTCCAGTAAAAATTTTCAATAAAAAATTCTTATATTTTAGAAGATATAGTGAAGTTATTATAAAACCTAAAATAGTAATAACTCCCTCAAAATGAATCAAAAAATCTCTATTATTTTATCGTGACTTATTTGAAATATTATCCATATCTAGTAAAAAAATTGTGGAAAAATTTGCAACCAATAAAAAGTTATTGACAATTCAAAAAAAAACTAGGGTTTCGCTCCACAAATTGCCCAAATCAAAGCTTTGATATCACTTATAATGATCTTGATATTCAATATATATAAAAATACCCTTAAGGTAGGGAAACACCATATAATACTTATTTAGGAAGGAATAACTCCACAATGTCTCTTTGAGGGGACAACCTCCAATATCCTCTTACAATAGAAGACTCAATGCTTACTTGATATCTTTACCATGATAATAATCTCCTATATATATACATCTATCTAACCCATGGATGGATAACCTCCTAATCCGAATGTAGGCCAACCATTACCCAATGTACTACTTCCACAAGTTACTCTATTATCCTAATATATTGTACCCATATAACTAAGTAAGGGGATGTGTACCACATGTCAACATCTCCATCAACCCATATACATTAATATATCATATCCCTAGGTACATAGCATATCAGGTGGAGGTGCTTGTTAGATCTTAAATCCTAGACAATGTTCATCATTTGTAGGTGTTTGAAGATGATGAAGAAATTAAGAGGTTTCTAAATTATGAAGCTGAGTTTCATCATCAACTCATAGACTTTCAATCCATGGTTTAGTTTGTGATAGAAAAGAGATGTTGTTTTGGAAAGATATTATTCAATTGAAGACAAATAAGCTCCCAAAGGGATTGGTAAGTTTGGAAGTACATTTTAATGGAGTGGATAGAGTCAATATTCAAGATTCATTTATTAAAAAATATGTGACTGAGTGTAATTTAGGTTCTCATGAGAAACCAAGGAAGGTTTGGCTGGGTATTCACCTAAGTATAACTGAGAAGAAAGTTTACATGCAGTTGCTAAGAGAGTACTAGGAATATTTATCTTAGTCTTATTCTAAATTAAAAACATTTAGGGAGGAATTGTTCTAACAAATCATCCCATTGTATACTAATATCAAGCGTTTCAGGTAGAAATAGAGGCCTATTAATCCCATCTTGGCCACTAAGATGTGGGATGAGCTAAAGAATTTAAGGAATGTTGATATCATTGGTGTGTATTGAGAGAGACGTTTTCATGGTGTCCACGTTTTAACTCGGATAAAGACCATGCTACATAAGGTAGATCGATGGAGTGCATTAAGTCAAATAGTCAAGGTGAAGTTCCAAATATGATAAATGAAAGGTAAAGGTTGAGTTCCTTAAAATAAGATAAATGTTTCATGTTTGATATAATTATAAATGACACGAGATGTGAGCAAAGTGACTAAGGTCTAACTATGACCATTTGTATTTAAATATTTGAATTTAATAAAGGAAAAACTAGTGCTTTGTATTTTGGCTATAACTTTTGATACATGCACAATTTGATCATGGTGTAAAAAGAAAATTTGTAGAGGACTCTAAGGTGCATCTTTAAATATATATTAGAAGAACTGAAAGGGTGTATAGTCAAAGAGATTGAGGTTGAAATTTGATTGTGTGTTTGACATTCATCTGTTAGGAAATCAAGAAGGATTTTTGATCTTGTGTTGATGTTGTTTCTATGTCTCATGATGATTTAGTTATTTGGGAGTGTTTTAAACTCCATGATGACCATATATGTGCATTATTAATTTTTGACCAATCATATCTCTTATGAACAAAGGTTTATAAATTAACTGTATGTTCACTCATAATCGTTGTTGTATAAAATGTTGTTTGAGCAATTTGTGCTTAAGAAAAAGGGTACTGTAATGGTTGTTGGCACTTAAAAGAGAACTATAGATCATTTGGAATGGTTCCATGTTTTGTATACTATTATTGTGTTCTTATTTTTTATTATAGAAGAGTCAAATAGGTGAATGGGTATTCATAGGACTTAAAAAATGACTTAGGCCTATTTGAATGAAAGTTATGCTTAAGTGTGAACCATGTTAGATGCCTTAAGGGTGTAGGAATGTATTGTGGCCAAAAAATGAAGATTTTGGAATTAATAACTTATGAATTCTATATAAATAATGAAACCAAATGTAGTTGTTTATAGACTTGAGAGAGACTTCTACAAGGCTTGTGTGTGAGGAGTATGTGTTGAAGTGAAGACGAGAGGATAGGTAGTGTGTTTATTAGATGAGTTAATCAGCATAATAGTTTTTTGACTGGGTGTATGACTTGTAAGACATATTTATAAAGATAAATTAGTGGTGTTTTAGTTTGAGGATATGAGAAGAGGTTTGAGTGTGCATATGAGGATAATTTAAGTAAAGAAGGAGAGAGATTATGGCATGCCTATGCGAGAGGCTTGTATGAGATAGAAAGGGAGTTTTTGTAGGGGTTAGATAATCAAATATCCATCATCAGGGGTTGAGGATATCGATTATAAGGTGGAGGTATTCAATTCAAAGGAGGGTATAAAGGACTTGATGTTCCTCAAGGGTAGTTCCTCCTTGTGAAATAGGTGTTTCACTAAAGGCCTTTGGTAAGGAGGATTTGATCATAGTTTCTAGTCCAAAGGACTTGACTAGTATCTTTTTTGTAATATTTTATAGGATAAGTAGTCCATGTGTTTTAGGATTGAGAGTGGGTTTTATTCTCCATGAGGGTTTTCCATAGGAAATATGTGTGGTGTGTTTGATCTAGGGTGTGAATTGAATGTATGAACTCTATTGTTAATATTACTTAATCAAAGTTGATATATGCTAACTATTTAATAGTTTGAAAGAATTGGAATTGAAATTGAAATATCTAGTCTCATTGATTCATGCCGCTCTCACTAATTGTACCTCTATCACACCCTCTTAAAGGGTTCTAATATGTTCAAGCCAGATATTTTGAGTTCAAAGATTGTTGCTTATATCCTGGATACCATGGTGAAGGACATTTTGATTCAGACTGAAGTATCCAACAAGAGATGTAGGTGGGTTAACAAGTTGCAAGAGTATAACATAGATATTCAAATCACCAAGTTAGTGAGAGGGATGGGTCTAGCCAAGCTCATGGATGAGACCAATTTTCAAGCCATTGAGGTAAACATTGTTGTTTTCAATATTGATGATTCCTTGAGTCAATTTAACATGTCTCTGTGGTATAAAGACATTTCTTATTATTTACAAAATCTGAATTGTCCCTTTGAATCAGATAAGAATAAAATAACTCTCAAACTTATTTCTCAAAAATATCTCTTGATTAAGAATAGGCTTTGATGGAAGAATACAAATGGGGTTCTCCTAAGATGCATGTTAAAAGAACAAACTATTGCCCTAATTGAAGACTTCCATAGTGTAGTGTGTGGTGGCCATTTTATACCTAAAGTCACATCTCATAAAATTCTGAGAGCTAGTTATTGGTGGCCATCAATGTTCAAAGATGTTCAAAAAGTCAAAAAGTGTAAGAAGTGTCAAAATTTTGATGGGAAGATGAAAGCTTCAAAATATATTCCTTTGAATCCTGTGATGATTGAAGACCCATTTAAATAATGGGGAATGGATTTCATTGGATAAATTATTGATTCATACATCATTAGACACATATGGATACTAGTTACAGCTAACTACTTTACAAAATTGGTTGAAGTGGTCCCTACAAATAAAGAAACACACTAGGTAGTTATGGATTTTTTGTTGAATTAGATTATTTGTAGATTTTATGTGATTATTAAAGTTATTACTGATAATGTTATGAGATTCAAAGATAAACATTTATTGTCATTATGCAAAGAGTATGAGATTGAATTGACCTATGCTTCTAATTACAACCCTTATGGGAATGGGCAAGTAGAATCTAGTAAAAAAACTTGTTCAAGATCATTAGGTGAACCTTGTAAGTAAATAATAAGTGGGGTGAACAATTGAATTTTACCTTTTGGGATGATAAAATCACATTCAAGAAACCTATAATAAAAATCCCTTTTGAACTTATTTAAGGAGGTCAGGTAGTTTTTTTGATGAATTTGCAGTTGTTAACCTGTTAACTAATGAAGCAACTAGAAGATGATGATCAAATCAACCACTATGAAATCAGGGTGAATCAAATTGTTGAGCTTGATGAGATTTGAAGACGATCTCATGAAAGATACCTCAAGTTCAATGAAAATCTAAAAAATATAATTGATAGGAAGGTTACTCCAAGAACCTTCCAAGTAGGTGATCTAGTCCTAATTTGGGACAATAGGCACAAGGACAAAGGTAAACATGGCAAATTTTATGCCTTGTGGATGGGTCCTTATTTTAATAAGTATTATATTGAGGAACACACTTTCATCTTTAGAGACTTGGATGGTGAAATATAGGATTTACCAATCAATGATAGGCATCTAAAACACTTCCTTGAATAAGTTCATAAATTGTGTACCATATTGTATAGTGTATAATTTTGTTTTGATATTATTTCATTACTTTTTTACCCCTCTATTTTGTGCCTTGCTTGTACAATTTACTTTCATGATTTTTATTGTGTGTTTATTTTTAGATCCTTCTAATTTATTTTTGTCAGTATGCCATGTTTTGTTGAGCTTCCATGTGTATTTTCTATAATTTGCTCTAAGTGTCAAATCTATGGCCTAATGAATTGACACTTGGTCATGTGTTCTGGGGTTTTTTGCACACCTACCAAGGGTGTACATCACTAGTTGAGAGCCAATGTTGGTGTTATAATTTGCACCATATAATACATATTCATGTCACCTAAGACTACCTATGTGGTAGGGGAGGAGAGAAACACATCAACATTATAATCCATGCTATAATTAGGCCCACCAAATTGTCAGAGCTCCATGCCATCATCAATAGGACTATGTGGATGTAAAAAATACTTAGCACCAAGCCACAAAAGACCCTACCACATGAAGAGAAGTCACAACAAATAAAATAATGAATAAATATATTTAAAAAAATTGTTTACAAAGAAGGAGACACGTGGCTACATGAATATTTGGTGAAGAATCCCTTGTTGGTTGTAAGGTTGACCATGGAAAGTTCAAATGATGGGGTCAAGTTACAATGAGAAACTAAGCTCTGAAAAACAAGATTGAGATTTGCATGTTGACTAGGGGTCAGTAGAAAGTAGATACGAGTGTGCACTTTACTCCAATGCAATGTGAACAATTCTAGGAAAGATATGGATCCCACAAAGAAGACAAAAACATAATTTGGCAAAGATGGGAGGTTGAAGTACACTTTACATTTAAAAAATCTCAAATTATAATGTGCATTCCTACTCCCATATCCCACAACATAGGTATGAAGAATAGGTATAAAAAAGGTTGGTATATGAGAAAAAATAAAGTTGAATGCACAGATGGGTACAATGTGTGTGGATTTATAAAGATTTTATGATATCTCAAAAGCAGTCTTTAGATCCATAAAGTCCTCATTTGTTAATCAAAAATGTAAATTCTAAGTGCCATCCATGTACAACTCATGAGTTTGGCACTCCACGATAGTGTATTCTCTTTAGAGCTACTAGATATGGTGAAGTCATTTGTAATATTTTTCCATGCAACTAAGTGTGGGACCCATTTTGGAATACTGATGTCCTTATGGAGGTGAGTGATTAGGTAAATACAACAAGGTATAAAGAATACAATGATGTTTTAAAGATAACAAAGTGTCCACACCATAACAAACCCACACCAATGGAACTTGCAGGTGAATAAAACAAAATTGAATGTTAAGTATAAAAAAATAGCGTGTGGAGGTTTGGTAGAAGTCAAAACATTTATTACAATTTAAAAGTTTAAAATAACACCATGGAGTTCCAGTAAAGAAACACATGTAAAATGCAATATTTGAAAGGATAACTTGTAATGTGTTCCTCCACTTATACATTTTTATAGAAGACCACATGAAGAATAAATGAGGATGATAGAAAGTGGAGTCTTACATGCAATTTACACCAACATAAGGTGAAATGTGCAATGTGCTCTTGTAGTTGTACACTCCATGGAAGAGAAGAGAAAATAAGTTTGGTGGAGAGTGGACGTTGACATGCATTTTTCAACAACATAAGGTGTAAAGTGTAATGTGCATCCCCATTTTTGGATCTTGTGGAAAAAGGTATGAAGAAATGAATGAGTGAGAAATTGAAAAGTGTAATAAGTACATGTAAGCAACTAGTAAAATAATGACATGTACCATTTGCAGACTATTTTCAAACCTTAGATGTAGAGTTTATTTATTTAACATAAGACGTTTAACAAGTAATGAAACTCTTTGGATTGAGCTTTCAAATCCTTAATTTTGATAAGTATTGAAGGTTTAGTAACTGAAACTTGATATTTATTTCTAAGTCCTCTACTAGATCTTAATGTTTCAAAGTGTGTTATTATAGATTTTGATTTGTGAAAGCACCAAAAAATGACCATGCCAATAACAGGGTAGTTGAGTCAATTATATCAAGCCCTCATGTAGGAAAAACATTTACAACCATTACTTCCATGTATCTGGCTTGATAGTTCAACTTGACTTCCATCTCAACACTTTTTACAACCATCCATATTACAAATCATCTTTTTCAAGGTTGAATGATTGGTCAACTAAGGTAAAAGGCTCAAAGAAGGATGGATGCTTTTGAATTGAAATGATTTTTATAGTTTTGGCTCTATCTCCAAGTAAAGGAACTTGGTGAATATACATTTTCCCCATTTGTACCTATAGTATGTATGAGTTTTGAATATTATATTATAGGCACATGAGGTAAAAGTAAATGGCTTAAATATGGGTAGGTTTTGAAGTGATTGATGGCTATTCACAATGAATCTCTCAAGGCTACTATCATCTTACAAGAGGGAAGATTGACCTTTCGATCCAACCACAAAAAATTATGAATGGAGATGTAATGTTGATTGCCTTAAAATTCCTTTTATGTGATTTAAGATGAATAAAACATCAAAATTTTAAATGGACAAGGATGAATAAAAATTTGATGGAATCTATGCTTCAAGATTTTTTCCATTGTCTATAATTTTTTCTAGTACAACAGTATAACATCCTCTAAAAAATGCTTATGCTAGGGGAATGCATGAAAACCAAATCAATTAATGGCTATATAGTAGAGATTGGATTTTAGTAAAAAATAATATATAGAGTAATCTATTTTAACTAGGTAGATGGAATGGAGTTCGGTAAAAAATTGAAAAAATCCAAAAAATTTAAAAGTTTCAAAAAATTATAAAAGAGACCCCAAACTCTATGGGGAAATCTTAGTGGGAAATGCATTGTACAAAATGCAAGTCTTCAAAATGTACCATGAAAACTATGGTAAACTCTCCTATTCCTACCAGTCAAAACCAACATGAAAAAGGTCAACTCAAGGAGCTTTAGGGAGGTGTTGAGGAAAAATATAGTTTTGTACTTATGCAAAGTGCAAATTACACCTAGATATCCCATTTTTGCTAGTCAATATCAGTCAACAAGGGGAGATACAAGTGAAAATTACACCTATGTGGATTGAATTTGTGCAAATTACACCCGTGCAAATTATAAATTTAAAAAAGGGGTCAAAGTTTACTCTAAAGGTCAAAAGGTGAAAATAATGAATTAATGCATTAAAAAAAGAATATGAAGGAAACCCTAAAAAGGCAAAGTGAAAAAAGCAAATGTCAAAATTGCAAAGTGTGATTTTTTTTTCAAAAGGTAAAAGTGAAAAAAGGAAAAGTGGAGAAAATAATTTGGATCTAAAAAGTAAAAGTTTAAAATAACCTAAGTCTTTTGCATTTTTCATTGTTGTGCTTGTCCAAGCTCCATGGAAGAGAAATTATAGGGTTTCAAGGCCAAGGTGGGAAATTAGAGAAAGATCACCTGAAGGCCCATGGATCTAGAATATCCCCAAGAAATCATTGCAAGAGCAAGTTATTCCATGGTATGCATAAAGGGAAGTGCAACTATCCAGGTGGTTCTAACTATGCAAAAAAGTGGTCCAATAAATCTTTAAACAATTACACATAAATAGAAATGGTTTTGTTTCACCTCCACCATGAATATTCTCCTTCCAGATCATTTTAATGCATATATAGCTAATAAAATCAATGTATATGCTCCTGATCTTCATAATTACTTGTAGATGAAGTTAGAGGAATCATTTTCCTTACAAACACATGAAGATTCTAGGAGTTACAAAGGGTTTTTCTAGCTAGAATCATCTTGGAAGAACTTGGAGGGGTGTTTTTCACTTTTTGTAAATTACAACCCTCATTCTTGGATTTTAAAAAAAGGTAAAAAGTGTATAAATAGAGGGTCTCTCCTCTATTCAAAGGTTGTTGTTGTTGGTCTTTGTTTTTCCTAAGTATATGCTCTTCCAAATTTTGGGATCATGGTTATGTGTGTATTTTTCCTCTCATGCTAAGGTGGTTGTAGTTGTATAGCCATTAGCAAGCTCTAAGAGTATCTCTATATGTCTCCCTTATCTAACATGGAGCAAATCCACCATGCTTATCCCCATGGCAGCATTTTGAAATATTTATGTATGTAATATTTTCTTTCAAGATAATGGAAAATACATGTTCTTTTTTATTATATCATGTTAATTAAATTCAATGAGATGTTTTACATTCTATGTTTATAGGATATATAGCTTTGTGATTATGTATGGTTGTCATCTTGGGCATAGATATGGGTTATAAACGTCTTTTTGCATATAGATTTCAAAATATTTTTTGAATACCTAATTAGGGTACCCTAGGTTCATGAATTTGGTAATAAAAAGTATTTGAGACTCTAATTTCACTGTATGTTCTAGGGTTTTAGGGATCATTTGGGCACTTACATTCTATTAGCACCAATAGATGGAAATTTGTCTTTGTAGTTTCCATGGCTTGAATTTTAGTTTTCTTACATCTTTGCAATAGGTGATTTCATGTATGTTGAAATAAACCTTGCTATTTGAAAACCACTAGCACACCCCCCATTTTTTTATTATCTAATTGTCCTACCATATCCTATCTTGTAAATAATACACCCAGCTAAATATTTCAAGTGTTATTTTCCCTAGAAATACATAAGATCTTGCCTTCATAACATGTGTTTGAATTTTGTGATTCAAATACCCAACATTGTAGTCTTCCTCTCAACCTCTTATTATTGAAATATTTGTTAAAATTAAGGTTTCATGCACATCCCCATCTATATTTAGTAACTTGTATGTGACTTACTGATTTTTTTCATTTCATGTGACAACTGTTCTTAGGTGAATTGAATAAGTTTGGTTGAGCCCTAATCACATTTGTGTCTCTTTGTGTCAAAAATCCCCAAGGAGGTTGAATTATAAAATATCTTTATGTGAGCAAGCTACCCCTTAGGTCTTCTCACCTTGGTTCAGGTAGAGCCATAAGTAGCAGGGAGCTGACCATACCCTCTATTAGTGCTTCTTAGTCATTTCATATGTTTCATCTATTCTTAATGACAAACCCTTCCCCAAATACAATGACATACTAATAATTTTTTCATCTTTGTTTACCATTTTCTTCAAGTGTGCAAGGCCGAGCAAAAGAGGTGTACAACTAGGAAACAACAGCTATTGAACATGGTTTGTCACTAGTAAAAGTTATATGATGTATTTTGGTTTACTCTTCCCTATTTTTGGAGTACCAAATGAATTAAATTAGATAAATCATGTTCAAATCCATGTCCCTCAAACATGTAGCAAGTATAATTATAATAATATTTTACTCATAATTATTTGGTTCATCATAATCATTTTAACAAATTTGAATGATAAAAGAAATTAAACATAGCTTCTATTTTCATTCCTAACTTTTTACTACATGGGAAAAATCTTAATTTTTTTACTCATAAATTAGATGTTTATTCATTAACTTGTAGACTTTAAATCTCAAACTAATATGCACTCTATAGTTTGTAAGCATTGCCCACATATAAAAAATCACTCTATTATTTTTGAACACTACCCATATATATAATAAAACCCAGTCTATTATTTTTAAATGATGCCCACATATATAATAAAACTCAGTCTACTATTATTTGTAAATATTACTCAAATAAGTAATATGTAGTCCATATAAGTGATACACAGTCCATATAATTAAAAAAATGCTTGTATAATATATAACATAGTCAACATATATAAGTGTTGCTCATTAATTATATGAGATAGTCACCATAATTACATAGCTCATGTATATAATTCAATAAGACTCTGCTCATACTTATTTAAATAAGTCGCTACCAAAATGTTTTCCTATAAGACTCACTAATACTATTTCTTGATAGGCATAAATTGAAATGCAGTCTATATTAATGCTCAACTCATTCAATATAATCTTATATGGATCAAAACTATTAAAAGGAAGAATTTGATCTACAACTAAGCAAAGTCGATTAAGATAGTCAGAGATACGTTTAAAAACTAAACACAGTTCATACATAACTCTGATGTGAAATTAATTATGGAGTCTTTAATTAACACAGTCAATAATTATGATCTTACAAATGCTATGCAAAATGATGCATGTTTCAGGTTGGGTTCAAAATATATAAATATATATGGATGCTTACAAGTTTGGAGATTTTTGAATGGTTCTATTTGCATTTTATACATATGAATATATAAAAATGTGCCTAATTTAATATTTTCACATAGCCAAAAATTACATCATTCAAAAAAAAATTTAAATTATTTTGCATAGAAAATATAAACCAATATCCACACAGAGATATAAAAATAAAACCAACCTGGTACAGAATTACTTATGAATATGCCTAGATGAATAATATGCCTCTCTTCTCCAATTCATCCTACCTCTTTTATTTCTTGAATTCATTTTTTTTCTCTTTTCTCATCTCCTATTTAAATTTTTTTATCAAACTTAATTTATAAAACTCCCCCTAATTCTATCATCACCCCTTTTTTTGCATGAATTTTTTTCCTAGATTGCTATCGATGTGTGGCATTTTACTCTCCTTTTTAATTTCACTATTATGTAGTTATCTCTTTCTCCAAAGCTGTAGTCCATCCTTATTTACTTCAATTAATATTAAAACGTATAAATTTCTTATCAAAGATCAATTCATGATATTTTCCCAAGTTAGCTCAAACATAAGTTTAGTTGATCAATAAAATAAATATATTCAATTTTTGGGTTTCAAAGTAATTTCATGCATGTCCTATGAAGAATAAGTTTAGATCAACTTAATTTTAAATTGGTACTTTAAGATATTTCAAGTTCTTTGAAAGTAATTAAAATAAAAGTAATTATTTATTTATCTAATAGATATATTAGTCGATAATTACTTCTAATTAAAAGATAACTATATCTTCAATAACTAGTATATATATAGGTAATTATAAGAAAATAAATCTTATGTAATATTATACATATCGAGAACTAAATCTACAAATAAAATACAATAACAAACAATATTTTCATAATTACCTACTATCTTTTAAAACATGTTATGTATATAACATTTTTTAATTTATTGTGTGTGTAGGGTTTTAGCAATTTCTCAGTCATACCCTAATCATCCCATCTAATATATCCTCTTTGATGATTGCTCTCCCTCACTATGCTTTAAGGATAAGATCAATCCTACATTCACCTCGCAACAAATAGGTAGTTAGCCTGAGTCATCATATATATCAATCATTGATACAAAACTTACAAATATACATCCACAATGTATAGAATAAGATAGTACAATTATCACATCATGTATATTAATCAACAATATCATTGTCCTATAATAATATATACTATAAAGCTCAAGTCAAAGCAACAATAATCAAATAATATCCATATTAATCCACAGATTCAAAGATTATAAATCATTAGGTGAAATCGGGATGTAACAACCATGTTCACCATCAAATATTATATGAAATTAGAGTATTACAGCCATAGTTCCACACGTACATATTTATATATAAGAATTATAGTCTAAAGACTTTATGCAATTACAAGAGACATATATATTGTTATGTTTCTTGAATGCAATATAGTCAAGTTGAAGTGGAATTTTTTCTAATTATGTTGAAGTTAATACAAAGCATAATATGATATGATAATTTTAATATGAATGCCAACAATATTATTTAAAAATTAATTGATCAACTGTGATGTTTTTGTTAGATAATTTCTTGTACCAACGATTTGTTGTTGTAATAAAAGAATCTTTTAAGTGTAAAATGAATTTAAAAATTATCTACCAAAATATAATACCATAAAAAAATACATTTAACAAATTAAAAAAATAATTATTAAATATAATTACAAAATAAAATTTCAATTCCTCCAACTTTACTTGCACCTTTAAGGCAATTGCTAGTTTATATTTCAATCATGATAGACGTTATATAAATATCGTAGACTCTCTTCATCTCATTCCCATATATGGTTAATATTTAATGTGTCTTCTATCCCATAACAAATAACCTTTTATAAATAGAAAAGAGATTTTTATATTATAATTAACATTCAAAATAAAATAAAATAAGTTATATTATAAAATGTGATATATACTATAAATTATATTAATAAGGGTGTGGTTGGTAGTACACTTAACATTTGATTGAGGAGTGCTTACTGCTTAGAAATCAACAGTTTCCTTCACGATCTCACTCATTCTGGTTAATTATTTAATAGGGTAAAAAATATTTCTATTGTAACAAAAAGCTATAAATATGTAATAATTAAACAACCTTAAATTTAAAATCAAAACAGTTATTAAAGAAATTCATAATATGGTGCTGCGTATGTATGGCAGGTCTCCTGCATTTTGAAACCTCATACTCCCTATATAAAGAACTGAGAATTAACTGAGATTATATAGTTTTCCTGTATAGATAGATCCACTTTAAAGTCTCTATGTAGATTGCTAATCGGTGAAAAACGCTTACTCAGATGCTGCACAGTGCCCTAATTATCGAATCGCTGGCTCCAATCTAGATCCCATTTTTTATGATCCCATTGAATTTTAAACCAAATTTATATAGATTTCTAACTGGAAAAGTAGATCTATAACCACATATTAATTTACTAGCAAAGGCGATCTCATAACTCCATTGTCTCAGATTAGCTTCACACTTCTTCATCTCGGTATGAATCCGTCCCCGCCTTCAATCTTAACCTTCCCAATCCCATTTTATTTTTGTGACAATTGACTTAACAGAAAAAAATGAACGCACTATTATATTATATTTTATTGCTTTGATTCAATGCATTTGTCATATATAGATCTCTTAGCAGCCTACATAGAATCAAAAAAGAAAAGGTTAAAAAACGATCATATCTGGGCCGGTGGAATCTTAAGAAAGAGCTGGAAGCATCAGTATCAAATAATGCATCAGCAATCGGTGGTGCTCAGTGTAGCTGACATTACGAAATAATGGTCGGCGTTATTTTATGAAAGGCGAGGGGCAATTAGTTGTCTTTCCCATATTATAATTAAAATTCGAAGTCAATCATCTTATATTGCAACGTTTAAACCGAACCTTAAAAATAAAATAATACTTGTTAAAGTTTTGCGGGTCGTGAATAATACTTGTGAAAGTGTGCGTGGGTCGTGGGACGTACTAGTGTAGCCTTCCAATATTATTATATTTTCTTAGGGTTATCCAATCGGGTTGGTTTTTATGGTATGGAGACAAATACGCCTACCTCAAAATGCTTAATTAAGTGCTCAATCAAGCACGTAAGGAAACGTGGAATATAATACTCTTATTTTATTTATATTCTATTAATAAATTTGTCGTAATAATTTAGACTTAAACGTGTATTTGAAGTTGCCATTGTTATTATATTAAAATTTAGATTTTTATTGAAATACCTTCAAGGATGATATAAATGTTTCTGATACTCTATCATAGCCTTAAAAATAATTTTAATTAGGTATTGTCGTCCAATATAAGATATAAGATTCCAATAAGTACTCCAAGATTGCTCCATAATATGACATTATCTAAGGAATGAGAAGTGCTTGAGTGTGCTTGATTATTGGATGAATCTACCAGCCTATCTATTCATAGGTTGTTTGAATTCAAACTTTATTGATATTTGTGTGCATGCTAACTTCCAATAGCTAAAAAAAAGAAACGCAGAAAAGGGTAGACGGACACATGCAATAAGATGTGAAAGAAAACAAGTTTATAGAGTGTGAATGGTCCAACTAGACAAACAATTCAAACTAGCTAAAGATAATAGCCCGAGGAAAAGTGAAAGAGGATTTAAAGCCATATAAATTGATATCATGATTAAATAATGCCAAATTTGGATCAATTACCCATACATATATAAGTGTTTCAAACACTCATAAAACAACACTAAATAAATTTCAAGGGTTCATTTTAAGTTTTTAAAATTTTATACATTTTGAGGGGTGTGTTTAACCACAAAGTAAGTGGTAGAAGAATAAAGATACACTAAAAGGATATGTTGCTCCAAGTATTACACTAGAATGTTGAGTTTTACAACTCAAAAAAACACACTTACATTTCCTACACAAACATGTATCAATGATAAAAAAGAAGTAAATGCTAATCCATGAAATTAACTACTTATATCAAAATACCTATTTTTCCTTGTTATGCATTAAAAGTCCCATAGATTTATCATGTGTATATCTTACAATTGAAGATGAAGAAGAAATATGGAATGGACTTGGGACCTTTTATTTATTTAACTAATGAATCTAAATCCAAAATTAAATCTAAATAATTAGGTTGGAAACCTAGTGATTATTCTAGATTATAGTTATATCCCTGAAGTCATCAAAATAAAGTCCCTAAATCTTATATCAGGAATACTATGTCAACATCTTGACATAAGAAATATGAAAATAGAAATAAAAATATATGCACAATATGGGTATCCCCTTGAGATATGAATGGAGTGCACAATGAAACACATTTCTCTAGAATAGAAAATATTTCAAAGATAATGAAACTCCATGGAAAATATGGTTTAACATCATTATATTTGATACTATAGATACTAAAATCTGGTATTCAATACTTGACAATGACAATATTGACACACATTTACCATGCATAATTTAAGTGTACAAACATGGTCCTAATCCACTATACTATCACACTGACATTGTATCTTATGATTTTGACGCTTTCATTGTAATCTTAAAAACCTATAGAAAATTCACTATCTAGTTCAAATCTACTAAATATCCTTCATAAACATCTCTAGTCTTTCAATTCCATCAATTTTGATGACTATCACTAGTCGATACTGATATTATATGGTTGAAACCAACACATTCCCAATTTTTTTTTAAATTTAAAATCTCCTTGTGATCGACCCATTTTCCAGATTTGTTGGTGGTATTTGACATTACCCAATTTGACTCATATATAAACTAATCAAAGTCTCATTCAAAATGGACTTGGAATATATTTCGTACACATATATACAACTTAAAAATAAGAAAAACTAACCTATTTTTCCCAAATTGTGAATCTTTCACTAGGAACAATCACAAGCTAAGTTTGGAACACACTAGTGCCAAATGAAAGTAAATATTGTCAATTGTTAAAGCTAAATCATTACTTACATACATATAGATAAAGAGCATAATTTCATAATCACACTAGGTGGGAGAATTATGTGTGTCTTCATTTTTATTCTTAGAGTATTTGGTATGTAGGCAATGGTCAATGACCAAACTTGCATGATTGGGGATAGCACAACCCACTACTCCTTCTTAGGTTTTTCACATTTTTTAGCCCTCACAAGCACATCTAGGGTCTTAGGGTGAAGCATAGTGTTTTTTGGAGTTACGCACATCTTTAGGGTTCAATATCACACATAAAAAAACATATTGGGACATGATAAAGTGATCATATGGTAAAAATATTTGATTTTCACATAGATCAATACCATCCACCAGAAATTTGTATCAATTAGTAATATGAACCTAGATCCAAAAGAACTAACCATGCAAAGACATGAACAAATTTCCTAAAATAGACTAATCATAGTCATGCTTCATTATGATTTCCACTTCTAGAATATAGTCAAAGTCATACATTCAACCAAAAAAACTATGTAATGGTCATTATTGTGTACTTACCATATTTACCTTATGCCACTTTTCTAATCATTACAATTAATTTTAATATTTTACATTCAAACATATGCTTGAATGAAATATCTTAATATCTAAACTATAGTTCAATTCTCTATCCCATAAGTATTTCAAAACCAAATTAGGGTAAAAAATGTAGCATAATGAGTTGTGGCATGGCTATTGAAATAATTATATCTCAAGAGCACAACTCAAGTGTGAATATGTAATCTAGTTAAGGTGAGTGATTTAATCAACACATCTTATAAATTTTGAGAGATTGGTTGATTTGATTACTCTAATATATAAATCTAGTGAGGTGGAATGATTTATTCACTTAAACATATAAATTGAATCAATTTCTAAACAAAAAAGTCTCAATAATAATACATCTTAGTGTAATTAGCATGTCTTGGTGAGTAGTATAATTGGTAAGTTTTTTATTTTTTTTGTGAAATAGCATGACATATTTGCCTATGATATGTCTTATATTGAGTATATGTTTCATAACAATAAAATGTGGTTTCACGTCTATGTGAAATTAGTAGAATGTATGGATTTTGGCCCAAGTGTATATCTAAATCATGGAACTGAACTAGAGTTTTTGCAAGTGTGGATGTCATGGATTTTTTACATGCCCTCACTAAAATCTAGAGATACTAAGAAATTATAGAGGTCATGTTATTATGACATGCCCCCACTAAATATATAAACTGAAAAGGTGCATAAGTGTTATGGCATGCCCTTAATGAAATATTGAAACTATGAAAATGTGGATGTCATTATTATATGACATGCCACCATTGAGAATCCCCCCCTTTTAGGTGAGGGAAATAGAAAATGGTAGGTAAACTAACTCAAGAGGATAAGACAGTTTTATAATATGTGTATTAATCATGTAGCATATAGGGATAACATCTCGAAGTAGATATATCAATTTGGCTCATAGTATGTGATCACATCAAGTCACAAAGATGCATGGTATAGATCATGATAATTTATAGAGATTAACAGTTAAATTTCAATAAATAATTGATCATGCATAAGATAACTCAATATAATTCAAAATATTGGTCCCAAAAGACCTCATAAAATGGGTATGCTCAAATGCCACAAATCAAAAGTGATGAAATATCTAAATTTATGATAAACATTGAATGACATATTCAAATATCCAAAAAAATTACAATGATCTAAGGTCCAAGATAAAAAGAACCTATTTAAGCATTACACAATCACAAAAATAGGAATTAATGTAATACACTCAAGGCAGTGGAAGATAGATGAAGCATAAGAAACATGAATAACCATACTTGCTAGTCCCTACTTATATGTGTTAGTTAAAATGTTATGTTGTATGGCATATAAAGTACACTATGAAATATATGATCTTGGATATAGAAAGGTGTTAGTAATATAAGTTCAAACATGATAAGGTATAGATTATTATAAAGGATATATAACCTTTATCAATCATTATTAAAGAAGAAAATGCCACCATAGTACTCTATGACATGAGTAGAGGAAAGATATAACATCTAGAAGTGTATAGATCATTTGTCTAGGTATGCCTATATCACACTAAAAGATGTGTCAAACACATGTGTGTATATGGATATAATGATATACAATCTACTAACATAAAGTAAATAAAAAATATTCCAAAGAGCTAATAAAACTTGGGGTTGCTAAATATTTTTGTATTTTTTAATATTTTGGGTTTTCTTATAGTTTTGGAATATGTTGGAATATTTGTCTATAATATTTTTGTAAATTAATAATGTTCATTGGGTTATTGAGATGTTTCGCTTGAATTGTAGCTAGGAAGTACATGCCTTTCCCCAATTTATTTGTAACTGCAAATGGGCCTAAACATTTTGGTTTGAACATTATTTTCTTATCTTTTTTTAAATTGGTATTATTTTAATTTTATTTTAGTACAATTAAACCCATAATAAAACCATGTTTAACCTTTATTATATGCATGTTTGATGTGATATTGATAGACTCATACATGTTCAATATATTTTGTGAATTTTGTGCTCAATTTTCCCAATTAGTGTTTTCCCTAATAGTCATTATCTTTTATAATATCCTTGAAGGAAATGTGTAAATATGATATTTTGAGTTCAGTAGGTAGGATTGCCTATATGCCATAAACTAATGAGTAAGGTGTAGAATGAGTAGGTGTTAAAATTCTATTGTGGTATGCCTATAAATAATAAACCATTTGTTGGTGTCAATCTATATTTTATATCATTCAATTATTTTTCCAAGGATTTTGACAAATACTTTATTTGTTGCTTACAATTGGCCATTACCATGTTGGTAATAAGGTGTAGAAAATGTAAATTTGATTTTGTATTTGTTTCAAAAGAGATTTATTATTTTATTTTTTAATGATGACCCATTATCAGTAATTATTGTTAAAGGTATGCCAAAATGGGAGATAATATTGGTCAATAAAAATAAGCACATGTCATATCTAGGGGAAGATTCATGTGGAATGGCCTCCACCCATTTCGTAAAATATTCTATAGATGTGATTATGAATTTATGACCCATTGCAAATATGAAATGTATTTTCATAATCAAATCAAAACCCTAGAAGGGGAAGGGCCATGATGAGACAATCAAATGTAACTTGTGAGATGGAACAATATTTAATTTACTATATCTATGGAATTGTAAACATAATTTTGCATCTTCAATTAATTAATTTTTTATTGTGGGATAATAATAACCTTGGAATAATAATTTATGTGATATTGACTAGCTAATGAAGTGTCCTCCACATTCACTATCATGCATTTCTAAGAGTACATTTTTTGTTTCATATTTATTTAAGCACCAAAGTAGTGACCTGTCAAAGACTTATTTGAATAAGTAATTTATAATGATAAATATTAATGTGCTTTTAATTGTAGTCTGAGTTTGCCATTCCATGTAAAATGGTCTAGAGTTATGTAGACTGATTTAAGAAGTTATAAATGTCACTGCACCATTGTTTATTTTTAGAATTGCATGTGATAACACTATTACTAAGGAATCTATTTTGTTTGATGTAATGGATGGTTGTCATAATTATTGTATTGTAAAATTTATGTAATCATCACTGATATCAAAAATCATTAAGGATTATATACTAAACATTGCATTTGCATGTCAATTGTCCTTATGTGGGATACTGTCAATAGAAAATGTGTCAAATGTTTATTTACATTAGTCCTCCATGTATTTATATGAAAGTAAATTATATTATTTATTTTGGTAATGATTGTTAACTTGATTAATAGTCAACTGAGAATCCTAAAAAGCATGGATATCCTTCATGTGAATTTTTTATGTTTTTAACTATCTAATTATCAAGGCCTCATATTCTACTATATTATTGGTGCAAGAGAAGGATAATATATAATGGAACTGCATGCATTTCCCCTCAGGATTAAGAAATATGATACATGCATCCACACCCATCATACATTGGTATCCAACAAAGAACATTGTCCATGGGTAATTGGATATATTATGTGTTGAAAAATAATCACCATAAAGACTTCATAATTGGTAGTGGATCTGGTAAGGGAACCACTACTAGTTGATCAAATACAAATTGAACTTATACTATTTTTTGAGATATAAACATGAGGTTATATTTATTGAGTTGCATCAGTAACTTAGCTACTTGGCTAGTTAGGTAGATTTTATTCAAGAGAAACTTCAAGGGTTCTTCTTTAATTATAACATGGATATTATTGTTGAGTAAGTAGTGATGTAATTTTTGTGCATAAAATAATAATGCTAGACATAGTTTTTCAATTATAGTATATTTGTATTCATAATCAATGAATTGATGAATTATATAATAAATTGCTCACTCTTGATGGTCATTATCATATCATGCTAATAGAGCCGCACGGCCTCATGAGTTGTGGATATATAAAGAAGTAATGATCAATATAGTATAGGTGACATAATTACTAGTGGATTTTCTAAACATTACTTGATTTTGTCAAAAAATTGTTGAAAAACATTATCCTATACGAATTTTGTGTATTTTTTAGCAATCAAGTGAGAAAGGAATCATTTTATTGACTAACTAAGAAATGAATCATAGAATCAATTGAATTATGCCTTGTAAACATCATAACTATTTTAATTTATTTATTGGTGGTATATCAACAATATATTTTAATTTTGTTGGATCAACCTTGATTCTTCACTTAAAGATAATGTAGCCCAAGAGATTTCTAGAAGATACTCTGAAAACACATTTTCTTGCATTTAAACACACATTAAATTTTCACAAGTGTTCAAATATTTGTTGTAAATCTATGACATGATCTTGTTATTATTTATATTTTGTGAGTAAATCATTGACATAGTCCTCAATGATTTTGTGGATAAAATCATGGAAAATATATGTCATTTACCTTTGTTATGTTGATATGGGATTTTTAGTCTAAAGGGAATGAGAGTATAACAAAAATTTCCCCATGGGGAAGTAAATGTTGGTTTTTATTGATCTAGTAGGTTAAATTTTATTTTGATATATCCATCAAAATCATACATGAATGAAAATGTATCATATCTAGTTGTAGAATAAAAAATCATTTTGATGTTAGGTAAAATAAATTCATCATTTGGATGAGCTTTGTTTAAATCACAATAATCGATGTAACATTGAATATCACCATTAGGATTAGTGGCAAATATAATGATAAAAACCCAATTAGAATGTGCAATGGCTCTTATGAATCATAAATCTACAAGTCTTTAAATTTCATCTTTTACTAGTAATGCCACCTTGGGATGCATTTTTAGATTTTTTTTGTTTAATTGGTTTTTGTATCAATATATAATAATAGATTATGCATTTCTACTGATGGTTAATACCAAACATATCTAAATAATCCCTATCAAATAAATCTAGCAAGTCGTGTATGACTTGTCAATAAGCTTTACCTTCATCCTCCTACATTATTATAGTGAGTGATATTAGTCAAGGATATTTATTTATCCCATACTTACAGTATATTATTTATTCACTTAGAAAACTAGAGTGTTCTATAATATATGGTGTAGTAGGAATACTTCTAGGTGCATCTTGTTGGATATTGGTATCATTGCTCTCACCAAAGTAAGTATTAGTATAAGTGACATGAGGAAACCAATTGTTATGATATTTTAATTTGTTTTAACTAAAGGTGGTAGTTTTTTATTTTTTAACTAAATTTTATTCAAATGTACCATAATATATATGAAAAAAAAATTACTTAAAGATATAATAATTACCACAATTAGTTAAAGAAATATAAATTATAATTCTTATACCCATTAATAAATAAATAATAACCCTAAAATTATTTTTTTAATAAAAATAAAACTGATTTTGATCACATATCATCATCATTATCATCATCATCATCATCATCATCATCATCATCATCATCATCATCATCATCATCATCATCATCATCATCATCATCATCATCATCATCATCATCATCATCATCATCATCATCATCATCATTTTAATTTTGATGTTAGGATAATATATCATCTTTTTAGGAGAAGTGTTACACGTAATCCTACTTTTCCTCTTCTTTATGAACTCCAGTAATTAACTCATAAATAAAAATCTTCTTCCTCTTCATATTATTCCTCCCATCCTCCTCATTCCCATGCTCCTCCTCTACTTCATCCTACTTATATCATTATTATTGGTCAATTTCATCTTTTTTTTTGCCACCCTCATGATCCTTCTAAGCTTGTTGTCCTCATGCTCCAATCTCATAATTGTTGATGTAAATTTTAAATCACACCTTAAGTTTAATTTATAATTAAATTTCTTAAGATTTTCTTATTTATAAAATAATTCTATCTGGACATGAAAAACTGTAGTAAAGTCCATGTTGCACACTCATATAGAAACTTGTACTAAATTCAAAGTTACATACCAAAGTAGATTTTAGGTAACCACTTACATTTATTCAATTTCTTTATTTATGAAACCTTCCTACTTTATAAATAAATTATATCTTAAACTCTCAAATTTCCTTGGTGTTATATGGAGGACAAGTTATGAATGTTTAGTATATTGTCCATTCCTTAACTTTATGTTGTGTTAATATAATTTTAGTGGGAAATTGTTGTATTCAATCTATGTCTCTTTGATTTTCATAATGTGAGCTATGCCTAAGATTAATATGCTTGATTTTTGATAGTCTAGAATTCTAATATGATATTAAAGTGGGAGTCCAAAAATTAATTTAATTTTTAATTATATTACATCCCCATTACATTTAGAAGGGTCCAAACCCCTTCGATCAACCTTAAACTTATAATGAATTACAATTTATTCTCATAGTGGATTCCTTGACATAGTTCTAAGATTTGGAGTTTACACATTTTTTTTAAGTTTGGATCAAATAAGACCTCATTGAAATGTGCATAGTAATCGAGAAAGAGTTTTTAGTCATTTATTTTGTAAAGAGGGTAATTACAACTCAAGATATACCTAGAAAGCTTCCATATTATTGATTAATTATTAGAAAATTAGTGCATTTTTTTTTTTCTAAACCTAACAATATGGTTATGTCTGGAGTTGATTATTTAAGAGGTTGGGCTCTCATATTAGAAGAAAGGACACTATTTTACATTTAGTTGGAGGAAATATTCCAATCAATTATGACCATTCATAGGTAAAAGTGTTTGAAATTTAGAGAATTCTCTAAATTTATGATATTATTAATTTCTTTTTTAATATTGAAAAAAAAAATTTAATAAGAAGATATTTTTTTTAATGTTTTTAAAATTATATTAAAAAAACTAAAAATAAAAAATAGAAATAATATGTAGATGGAATATTTTGTAATTGAATCCAACCCTTTTCCCCTCATTTTTCAACCTACTCAGCCATAACTGCCAAACATCCACCCCCGTTACCGCTAACCTCTTATGCTTTACTAGCCAAATGGTACTTCCTATCCACATCTAATATTGGCATAACATTGTAATATTATAATTTAACAATTATTTTTTTGATAACACTTAGCCACCCATGTACATAGTATAGTTTCACCAATCTTGGCTGCCATTCTTGACTTGTAGTTGGTCATCAACCCACCATCGCTCCATCACAAAGCCATTTTATTTGTCAACATTTTTTTGATAGCATGATTGAAGTTGTTGTGTGACATGTTGGAAATTATAATTAACTTTTTTCATTTGGGGGAGGTCAAGGGTTTAATTTTTTTTAAATATAATTGGATTCGTACCATATCAACACACTCACTTAGATATTACAGCCTTCATTCCTAGATGTATGTTTTTCCATAACCCTCTTTATTGAGCATTTTTGTAGATACATTTGTGATAAAAAAATCATATATTGAGTGTCACTTAGGTGATTTATTTTCCATTGTGAAGATGATTTTTACCTCTTCCATACAATATATTCATTTTATTTCTACTTTATTTCAAAATATGAGTTTTTTTTTTTCATATTTATAGAGGGATTCTTTGTGGTTGAACATTGCCAAACTTTAAATTACATTTTCTCCATAGTTAGAATAACTTTTGATGTGTCATTTTTCTAAGTTTGTATTTTTCACTAAAAATATATATAATTTATAACTAAAAAATAGTCATATTGTAGAGTTTTTAAAAATGTTTCTCATTATCATATTTTTTTGTAACAAGGTAATTTGTTTTGTATACTACATCATTATATGTAGTTTGGGGAATTTTTTTATCATTTAAATACTTTTGAAATTCTAAAAACATTTCGTGGGATGTAAAAATTTGGTTTCAACACTCTTGAGGATTGTGCTTTTTCTTATTTTGGGCCATTTGCAATTTTTTATTTTCTAATTTTATTTGGACATTTATATTGTGGTTCATATCATGTATCTTTTAAGGACACTATATTAGTGAATTTCATTTTTCTCTAGAGATGATTTGAAGGGCCATTTATCAACATCTTTTCCTCCTATTTATTGAAATGGATTTATGCACTAAGGTATACACTCTAATGCAGGAAAATATTAACTTACAAGTCAAGATGATCTTCTCTTCTTTGAGGTTATTTCAATTGAATAAAATATTATTCAATTTGTAAAGGAAAACATGGCCTTTAAAGTAAAAATGTGATCCTCTTCTCAAAATTTATAGAGCATCAATCACTCATTCACACTTTCAAATTGATTTTGGACTCTTACAATAACCCTCTAATCTTGAGAAACCCATAGCTACTACCCATGTTCCATATTCAATACATACTTCTAACTCTAGAAAGAATTTCTTGGATGCTCTCTTAGATTATGATTTACCTAACCATGAATCTATTGTGATCTTGTTATACCTATATTTTACTTTGTCACAACTCACACTTATTCTAATCACAATGTTTATGTTCTTGGTTCCATTAAGAACCATGGTATTGGTTTTAGTTTGCATATTCTCTATAACATATGTATTTTTGGAAGAGTTATTAGAAATAAATAATAAATCACTATATCATTGATCCATTGTGTCCATTTTATTTATTACCATAGAATTTGTTTAGAATCCATATTCAGGCATGAGATTCCTCAATCATCTTTAAATTATTTTAGGAATGAGATATGTGACCCTTCACTTGAGCATGTGAGACCTTAGATTATTTATGTAATTATTATGATACCCTTCCATTCACTGAGGTATGAAAGACTCGAGATTTATTATATTAGGCATGAGTGGCCTAATACTTTATCAGATTTATATAGGTATGAGAATCTTGAATCTGATCAAGACACTTATTTTCATAATTCATTTGTGTACATGTCCCTTAATAACTTTTAGGTGTCTTATTTTATAATGTATGTTAAATTTGGGAAGGATTAATTATTGATCATGGTGTCATAATTATCACTCCTTGCATGGACTTTACCGACATGGTTCTCTACTATTCAACTGCATTTTTTACATGATATTCATATTTATTAGATAAAATCTCATTTTTATGGCATTTCCATAAAATATATTATTCCTTATGGTGATAAATGTCAAGTGTATTCAACATCTATTTGAATGTTTGGTGTTATTTTTAGATCCATGCAATATATTTATCAACACTGACAAGATCCTTGTGGTATATATCATATTTTCACACCACATTTTTTTCTTATTTTTTTATAATATACCTCACCCAATTTATTATTATGGAAGGTTGTGGGAAGGGTGGTGACATGGGACTTGATTACTACATTTTTTGGGTGATATTCTTGAGGTAAAACTCATTATTCTTGTAGACATTCTATGCTATTATACTAATTTATGGGTGATATCCTTGTGGCACATTTATTTTTCATATTAGTAATTTGATTTCATTTTACATAGATACCTTGTCTATGCAAATGTCAAACATATTTCAAAAGTTTATCCTCAATTTTTATATATATTATCTAATACGTGCTTAAAGGGAGGTGTTGGTGTAAATTTCTAAATACATATTAAATTTACTTAGTAAGTAATTTTTTGAGGATTTTTTTATTTTCTTATTTAAATAATAATTCTATTTAGACTTGGAAACTATCACTAAATTACAAGTTGCACACTTACATGAAAACTTGTACTAAATTCCAAGTTATAAATGAAATTAAACTTTAGGAAGCCACTTGTATTTATGAATCCACCGACATTAGTATAAACACCTATATTAATGAGGCCTTTAATTCTCCATAGAATTAAGGATATCCCTCACTTTCACATTTCTTTGGTGTGGTATGGAGACTATATTGTGATATTTTATTATATTATTAAATTCATTCTTTTATGCAATGTTAATCATCACTAGGGTGACTGGGCTTAGCTCAACCCATTACACTACCCCATTTATCTTTGTATTTAATTATCTATTGACATTCCTATTATGGTTTAAAATTTTGATAAATAATTTTAGGTCCTCCATGTTCATCTATAAGACAAATTTATGCACACATGCACATTTCAAACAATATTTTAGCATAGCACATAGGATATTTTACATTATTTTTTAGGTTGTTTATGTTTAACCATTTTTATTGTGCATGTATGTATTTTTTATGAGACTATTTATCCTCCCTTCCTCGTAGGCTGGTTACCTAATCCAGGTAAAATGTTTTGTATATATTCTACTATGATCTTCATGAATATATCAATCAAGTTGATTTTTTGCAACATAATCATTGAGGACTATGCCCTAAATTTATTATTTTTCAATAGAGGACATAATAGACTAGTAGTGGCAATGGATCTTGGTCCCTTCTAGTTGGTTTTGACATTGATTAGTGAAAACTATACTTTTTATTACATGTGCATAATTCATTCTCATCTAATATTTAAACTCCATCTCAGTCACAACATAATCAACATACATTTAAAATTAACTAAGTCATCTTGTGTTATTTGTAGTTAGTTTTTTTCATTCAGTCATGTCCCATATTTTTTAGTATTTTACTTTCCTTAAGCTAGTTACATGTTATTTTACAATGTTTTATATATTTATACTCATTTTATCCTAATGATATTTAATCACTAAGTTAATCATATATTATGATAATACATATTGGTGAACACACACATTTTATTTGAGCAATGATTTAAAAAAATTCTTAGAGTTTAGATAAATTCATAAGCACATGACACTATTTTTTTTTCATCCATTGATTTAATATCTAAAACTTAAAATAATTTACTTTCAACCTCATTTCTAATATCTAACATTGATAATTCTTTATTTTTACCTCCTATCTGATATCTTATGCTCAAAACACTTTATTTTAACCTTGGATTTCATGGTAATTTACTAATCTCCATACATAAAAAAATAATTTTATATGATTTTAATTTTAATTTTTTTAATTGATGTCAATTTCATATAATAATATATACTATATTAGATAAGCTTATTTTGTCTCAAGGTTTATTAGTTTCCATTACATGTACTCCTTTAATAATGAATGTCATTAACAATCATGTAATAAAATGAAATAAATCACATACTAATATCCAAACATTATTAATGTAATTTAAAAAATAAAATAAAATTATGACATAAGAACAAGAGAAGTTAAACATTTATGGTGCTTTAAGGCCTATTATACAAACCGAAGTATAACTCAATTCTTATAATCTCAATATTCAATAAAATGTTTTACCAATTACTACTAGATGAAAAAATAAAGATATGAATCCTTTCATTACTCCTCCTAGAACTCAAGGTTGTACAAGCTATCATTTCACTCCCATTATTCATCCATGGCTTATATCATATTCTAATATTTAATCTATTAATAATTAAAGAGGTAGGCTACCAAATCATAGAGGAAGTCAACATGTTCCCCCACAACCCCTTACATCTTCCATGAGGAAAGAAAAGAAATATAAAAGGTTTAATATTATGGATTAACTACAAAATAGCCATTCTAAAGTTTCTATTTTGGAGTTACTAAAGTATTCATAGATCTATAAGGATGTTTTATATTATTAATTGTGAGATAATACTATTTATAGTGATATAAAACCTTCCACTTTTACATTGATAATTAGCACCTTTCTGGATCCTGAAAAGATTATCGCTTTTGAGAAAGAATAATTTCTAGCACAACATGTAATTACAAAAAACATTTCACTCTTTATTAAAGTTATAGTGCAAAATAAAGGAACCAAATGTGTATTAATTGATTTTGGATCTAGATTAAACAACTTTAGTAGTCCTTTCTTACAATAATTAGGTTTTAACTAAGAGAATATTCAAAAAACAAATCAAACTATCAAAGGGTTTGATGACTCTTCCCAAAAATAACTTAGAGTTATATATGTAGATGTAACATTTGGACTTGAAACAATGTATACTTTATTTCATGTTGTTTGGAATCATCTACATCATAATTTACTACTAGGGTGACCTTAGATACACATGATGTCAATAATAACATCTCAATTATAAACATGTATTAAATTTATGAATCAAGGATACTCATATTTTTTTCTTACTAATGATCTGATCCTTTAAGATATTATAAAATCAAAGGATCTCTATCAAATTTATATGATCTATCTATCATCCCTCCTTTTCAAGACATTCAATAGACCAAAAATACACATATAAAATTAGAGACTCAAGTACTGATAAAAATCAAGTAGAAAAAGATAAGTTATGAATGGATAAAAAAGAATTATATCATTCACAAAAATAAATTTAACAACTAAAAATACCACAAACAAAGGTACAAATATAACCGCCCAAAATTACACCAAAAAAAGCAAGATAAAATAAAATAAAATTACACAAACAAATATGTGTAAATTCAAAATTTATAAATGGAAAAAGGTACCAATTAGAACAATAATATTGACATAAAACACAAGTGTAACAATAATATATACATAAAGAGAATCAAGATAATGTGGATCAACAAAAGTCTATTCCTAATCACCCTTTACTAGTCAATTTAGAGGTGTAAGATGGAAATATATCATATTATTATGATAGTGATGATGACAAGGGGAAAATTATTAATATTATATATGATGAAATACACAACATAAATTTCAACACCTTAGATGAGTATTTATCTCGTAACTTATTCACACCATTGGTCTAAAGATATATCACAATGATTCAAATAAAGATCATCTAGTTTCAAAGGGAAAGCATCATCTAGGTATGCTTAAATATGATAATGAAAATAATTGGTAAAATAGTAGATCTCATATGGGATTTTTGACAAATTCAATGAATATTGTGGAAATATTTAGTGAAAATATTTCATTACTATTAAAAACAATGGAACATCAAGATACACCCACTATAATTTTTTAATTATTATTCGATAATAAACCTATTACATTATCTATTACTAGACACCAATCAACAACACTTATGCATAAATTATAAAATTCATATTATGATTATCATAAAACTAAAAGACATGATACAAAACATTATGAAACACTATAAAAGATACATTAGAATAAAATTCATGAAGGCCTTGCCAAATTAATATAGAATCAACAAATATTACTTATTACATGGGTTCAAAAGACATCATCTGTAGATATGACATGCAAAAAACATCATCAATAAGAATATTTAACCATTACAACACATATATGGAAGGATAATATTATAAACACAATCATATTGATACTACATGGGAAAATATTTGTAGTGTTAGATGATTTTAAAAATTGAGTAAAATATCAAAGAATTACATCATAATGTAAATTGGAAAGAAGTTCTTGGATACACCATATAACCAATATGTTTTGAACCAAAAATTTTTAATACAAAGGTATGAGTTATGCCTCATGCACATTAGGTAGAATTTACATTGGGATAGTCATGGGTAGAAAAAATGTAAGCTACAATAATACTAATCAATAGTTCATCTCTATTACAAATTAAGAAATAATAATTCACATAGGCCCACATGATGGTAATAATGAACAAGATACAAAAATTGATGAGTCATATGCCCTACATCTTCAAAAGTCTAAGGATTTGAATCTTGATAAGAATGACTTACTAGATTATTCTTGATTAAAGTAAATAAAAAATAAAATAAAAATTAAACCAATGTTTTTACATAACTTCTTGATTACTTTATCAAGTTATTATTATAGTTCTTACACATGTGATCATTTTGATCAGTCTTATAGCCCTTGGATATTTGGGTATTTTTGACCTCTTAGCTCATATATTTTGCTACCAATGTCTAAACAACCAAACATAATGTTTTTCGTTGCCAACATTTTCCTTTTAAGTTGTTGTTTTCACATTATGAATAAAGTAAATTGTATTTTTAATCATAGATAATATCAACTAGAAACAATCAAGAATGATTACCATTACCACCTTGAGATAGTAAATCTTACCCCAAAGTAGTTCTCATAGTCAAATCCAAAATTGAGTAAATAGATCCTTAATACATCTTTTTTTATGATATTAAACTCATTTAATTTACGTAAAAGTGAAATCACTTAGAAATAAAATAAAGTTTGATGTTACATAGTGCCATAAATATTCAATCACTCGTTATAATCTCAATCTCATTTTCTTGTATTTATGAAGCAATTGTGTTTTATAGAAAATTAATATAGATTTCCAACTAAAAAGTGGATTTCTAACTAATAAGTAAATTAATTTACCAGAAGAGACACTCTCATAACTCCATCTCAATTATAAAAGAAAAATCCAAAGATATTATATTTGAGGAAAAACTCAACACAAACCAAACAATAAATATTATATTCATTGATCTCATTACTATGGATATTTTAAGCACAAATCATCTCACTTTTATGTGAAATATATGAAACCTTATCCTCATATCTAGTTTAAACTTTGGTGGATTTTCCCACTTTAAAACTTTTTCTATCAGTTTTTTGGCAGTTTGGTGTCATCTTTTTGCAAGGTCAGCTTCACACTTCTTCATATTTTAGTATGAATCCACCCTCCCCTTCAATATTAACCTTCACATTTCCATTTTTTTTTGAGACAATTCAATTGAAAATAGATAAAAATGCATTCACTATGAAATATAGTGATGAATATCTATATTATATTTTCAAAAACTTTATACGTTTAACTATTTTATTGCATTGATTCAATCAAGTTGTCAATTTTATTTGCTTCCAACTCTATTCTTCTTATTACTAGTATGTGATATACCAATGTGTATTGGAACATCATATGATTGATCCCTTTGGAATCAACACATAACAAATAAATCTTTAATTCATTAAATATTATGATTGTATAATGCTACACATAACACATTAGGAAAAGGAATTCGGGAAATGTAGATGATGATCAATTAGACACTGAAATTACTTTATTAAAAGTGCAACAAATTATGCTTACATTTAATTTATGGTTTTAGTTTGACTTTGTCAATGGTGTTATTGGAGAAATTCATGTTGGGTTTATGGATATGGTGCAAAACTCTATAAAATACTTGTGTTTATGATGATGCAAATGAAAAAATATATAGGACCAATATGGGATATAGAAAAGTATCAAAATGTGTCGATTCATTCAATAACTTGAGGCAAGATAATTAACATTAGAAAAGGCAATAATTGACATTGGTAATTCTAAATACCAAGGCATGACTTTTACTTAATTTTCAAGAGTGCAATCCACTTAAGATATTCAGATTTCACTTCCTTTAGCTATTGATATATATGCAAGAATGTAAAATTGTGCATACATCCATGTCATGGAATAAAAATAAAAGATTGTGTTGCTTGTTATATCTCCTTTTTCATTAATCACAAGTATTTCTCATCTATTCTATGTATTTTTGATGCGGCCTTCAACTCCATATCTTGATATCTTGATATGTGGTATAAACTATAACCCCCTAAAAAGGACATTATTATCCTTAACATCAAATACTCCATGTATATTGGTAGAGTGATATTCTGGTTACTACAAAAATGCGCTGATTACATTGTAGAGGTAGAATCAATAATGTCCTATTATGATAATGCCTAAATATATATTCATGGTGGTTATGGGTTAATTAGTAATACTCAACTAATACTCAATAAAATGGATACCTTACTAAACCAATTAGTACTTGAGTATTATTAAGGGTAGGACTTGACACTATTCCCATTTATAAGTGAGGAGTGATGTAATATTTGGTATTTTATAGTTTTATGTGTCTTTGCAGTAAATATCCTATTCAGGGATATTTCAGTGGTATTAGAGATTAGTATGAGTCTAACTTATTACACTAGTTTTCATGGGTTGTGTTATAATTGGCATACCACTATAGCTTTCTCCCTATCGACTCATACAAGGGTTTAGGGTAGCCATCCCTCATCCAATGATTACTATGGATGATGTAGGTAAAAGTCATGTTTACATATGAATACATAACTAAGGGACATCTTTGAAGATATATAGAGTGGTATCAGAGCTTTGAGGTAATCATTTGGGGATATTAGAGTGGTATCATAGCTTTATAGGAGTCTAAGTTTTATATTTGGGATTTTTTATTTTATGTGTTTTTAGTAAATATACTATTTGGGGATATTAGAGTGGTATCAGAGCTTGTGTTTGTAGAATTATTTTTTTGATAGAGTTGTATGGAACATGGAGTAGTGATGGCTACCAAAAGTTTTTCCCTCATAAGAAGACTTGATGAGACAAAGATATAAAGAAGAAATTATGCAATGAATCAATGAACATTTCCAACTAGAGCAACAACTCTTTGATAGGCTACTTCAACTAATGAATTTCTATAGTGAGAAAGCTCTAAAAATTTAGGATATCCAACAATCTATTTTTTTTTGAAGTTGCCTCCACTCCATGATCCTTGCAACTCTATCAACATAAAACTACAACACATATTTGCATTGGTTGGAAGGAAACATAGCTATGATACCACTAAAATATCCCCAAATGGGAATATTGCAAAGAAAACTTTAAATGTATATAATCCAACTACAATAAAGACATAATGTTGAATATAATATTAATGAAAAACACTTATATATCAAATCTTCAACACACTTATATAACTAATGGGGTTTTAGTGGTATCAAAGCTCAACCCTTAAAATATTTTTAGGGTTTTTAGTGGTTTTTTATTATGTATTCACTAGTGTTAGCATAACACCCAACACCTATTTTTTTGTGGGACAAAATTTTGAAAGATACATCCTATCCATGATCCCTGAAGATCTAATAATAAACAAAACAATAACATAACTTGCATAGGCTATTAGGATACATAGCTTTGATACCACTGAAATATCCTCAAATGGGATATTTTCTAAAAAATTCTAAAACTATAAAATCCAACACTAACACTCACACTTAATTCTCTCACTCATATAAAGTTGTATGATACCAAATATAAACTCACATATTTACTCAAACCATAGAACTGATTACAATGATAACTATGGATACAAAGAACACACTATTATCCACACTCCCTAAAATAATAGATTGAAACACTCTTATAACTCTTAAATTAAAAGATAACATAAACTATGATAACTGCTTACAACCATTACAACTAATATGAAGCATACTCCATTGAAGCTGAAATTGTGGTTCCTAAATGCAACCACCACAACCAACTAGGGAGGAATATTTCACCACCAAAACTAGTTATCTTGAGAGGGTTTCCATCCTCTATGATTATCAACACTCCAAACATTTCATTTTAGGGTTTCACTGCAAGCATGATTCATTTTAGGTATACATATAATTTTTAGCACTTTATAGGTTTTTTTATACCAAACCATCAGCCTAAGATCATACCTTAGTGCCCGTAATATTAAAAACCAATAAACAAGCATTTTTGGTCAATTCAATTTCTATTTTCCATGAGAGCAAGGTTGAAGAATGAATTGATAGGTGTTTCTACAAGCAAGGTAAATTCTATTGTTTATATATATTATATATATTCAATATTTTTATATGCACATTGAAAATATTATATGCCATGTCTTGCAAAGATAGATTTATTATTTTTTCCTCAAGCATGAGTGCCTTCACAGTAGGGGTGTTTATTTTTTAATTTTCTAGTTAGCTTGTCTATTTTTGTTATTTTTAATTATAAAAACTCCCATTTGGATATTATATGAGTAAATACTAGCATTAGGTGAACATTTGGGCCTTAAAAAACATTTTCCCATGAATTACATAATTATAGGGCTGTATTAACAAACCCATTTGGTATATTACTATCATCCATGGTGTAGAGATAAAAATTCAGATCGAAATGCTCTTTTAGAAAGCCTTAATGTTTTTTTAAAACAAATTATTATGTGCATGTCCTCCATTTGACTGATTTTATTAACCTGATTTTTCTAGGAGGGCATTGTGAAATAAGTGTTGAGTATAGTATAAAAAAATAAGTAGAGGTGATTATTGCATGTGAATTAAGGAAAGAATTAAATCTAATGATAAGTAATCATTAGGTATTTAAATCAATCCATGTAATCTTCATAGAATGTCATTGGTATAAGAGTGGCACTTTCTTGATTTTATTGTGGAATATCATTTCTTTTAAATTCTTCATTCTACTTTAATGTTATTGTTTACAGTCAATTATTTCTAACTTGCTTTCTTGTATCTTGTTTACTTTTGAATGATTTTAGGTTTTAATATAAACAATGATAGATCTCACCAATATTTTTTTCTTTTCTACATACACATTACTTATTTTATTTTTTCTAGAGATATGTTATTAGGAAAGTAATAAATTTACTATTTGCTTTTATAATACTTATCTTTGTTTAATGTCACATTGAAACTTCCTACCATGACATTTCATGAGATGAAATTTTATAAAAATAATTTATTTGGAAAGCCTTAGATGCTATTCAATAGTCCACTATTAACCCATCTCTTCCATTCATAGTGCACAATTCTATACAGACCAAATAATATCCAAATAACATGATTAACAAATAAAAATTGAATATCTATAAACTTTCATTGTCTTATACTATATATTAATCTTCTAATCATATTAGTTAGTTATTCTTCTATAATCTCTATCATTGTGAATTAGGATGGCCACATGAGCTATATTAATTTCCCACTCATATTAGCTAGTTCTTCTTCTGTAATCTCTATCATTGCAAATCAGGATGTCTACATGAGCTCAAAAAATTATTTACTATGATGTAATTAGAAAACTAAATTTTAAATTATGTATATTTTAACCTTAATAAATCTATAAATGGCCTCATGTTGTATAATAATCCACACACAAACATTAATATTAGAAGGGAAGTAGGGGAGCAGGAGCGAGAACAGGGGCATTGGGGCTTAAATTTTATGCCATATGGTCATATTTACATCTTTTAATTTGAAACAAAAATCTATTTTTTAAGATATCATTTAATATTTAATCTAAATTTTTAAGGAAGTTATATATATATATATATATATATATATATATATATATATATATATATATATATTATATATATATAGATATTTTAGTGCTTTATCTCTCTTATGATTTACAAAATTATTTGAAGGGTGATCTTAAATTAATATTCATCATAAAAAAATTCATGACATGCAGAGTTTATGATCAAATTTAAGTCATGATTCCTATACATCAAGATTTTTAAAACATTACATGGCATTGATGACAAAATGTACTAATATTTTTTCTCAAAATTCAATTCATATACATGTTTTTGTGTGTGTCTATGTGTATGTACACACACACACACACACACACACACACACACGTATGTATATATGTGATGAAATAAAATTTATATTTTTTATATAAATATAATAAAGTTTACAAGACTATTAACAATAAATGTTGGTGGAATAGATTACATCATAAAAATAATCTAAGTGTAACATAGAAAACACACATGAGGGAGAAACCTAAAAAACATAAATAAACTAGGCCACACCTAGGAAAACTCTAGAACATAAAAAAGGAGACTAGATGATGAGGGATTATTATCAGGAGATCACCCTATCTATAACCTAGAAGATATTTGTTAGATTTGAGATAGAATGTCAAAACCCATAAAAATATATATAACATGCACATACATAGTATATTATGTTTCGTTATAGTATAAAAAATATTACCATAGGAAGAGTGTTATTAAATAGATAAATATCATCAAATATTTACATGACATGGAAGGCTAACCATTCAAGTTAATACTTATGCCAAAAATTACACCAAAGAAGTTGGCCATCTAATGAAAGAATATATATGGTAGGTTGAAAGATAATTTATGTATTTTAAAAGTGCAAATAGTAATAATTTTAATGATTGATCAAATTTAATACCTTCTTGACCAGTCAAAATTTATTATTAAATAATTTTTTTATTTTTAATTCACTTATCATTTATGAAGGGAAACATTTTTTATATAAAATTTAAAAATAAGGATCACATTTGGAAAAATGTCATGCTATTCAAAGGCATGTATTGTTCAGATACTTCAACTGTCATCCTAAAAATTACCCTAATTAATACCTATAATCATAATAATTTAATTTTATAGCAACCATAATTCATTGGATAATGTTTTTACTCCTAATAATTTAATTTCACAACAACCAATGTGAATTTGAAAAGTTAAAAATATAAGTTATCCTCATTTGAAAAACCTTCCTTCACAAGTCTCATTCCAACCACCTTTTATTCTTTGGAATGAACCTATATACGGAAAACTTTATCTCTTGTTGCCTTCCTCCTCTTGCTCTGTATTTTTGGTAAAAAATAAATTTGCATCTTGTTAACTTTGTAGTTAATATATTTTAGTAATATTAATTTAATTATATATTACATGTTTTGTTATGATGTTTGATTTTATTTTATATCTTCAAGGCTTAAATATATTTGTACACTACACTATTTTATCATTTAATATTATAACAATTGATGAAACTATCATTTTAACTTGTAAATAATACTTTTGTGCTAGCATATGAATTAATTATTAACACATTATCATGATATATGGGGCCTTAATCCATATTTTTTCATATTTTTTCAACCTCCACATCCACCTCATGGTTATCATGTCTTATGAACATGATTGTGCATATGATCATGAACCTATCATGATCTTTATTAAATTTATTGCATAACTTTTTAGAGTCTATTAAAGTCAAATTTTCATAGCTATATTTTCCACCTTTCTCATTTCTAGCCATTGTATGGTGGTATTCTCAACCAATTATGAAATAATATTAATTTTTTTCATATATAAATAGGCAATAACTAAGACTCATTTGATCAATAAATGTGAGTAATAACATTATTAATTTTTTAAAATTTTAACTAGTTCAATATGATATTGTGATAATGTAATAAACCCATTATTCATAACTACATTCACCAAAACCCATTCATGTTTGTAATGAATAATATTACAATAACATCCATAATTAATCCTTTCATATCAATATGGGAGGCTTACTATAACAATTTTAGTCTTCCAAATTTTAAGTTACTATCATGTGACCTATGAGTTATGGGTACATGTTATATAATTATTTCAAGGATTAGAACAACAACTAAATTATCAGATACATTTGTTTCACCCAAGATAATGCTTTAAAAAATATAGACATATAAAAATATCTAAACTTGATTATTAAGTCTAGATGTCTTGCTCAAGACTGTCCTTAATATAAGTTAAAAACCATTCCAATAGCTTGATCAAAGAACAAAATCATCTAACCATATCAATGGTTAGACTAAAATGTGGAGCATAATATTTGTTTAAATCCATAAATAAGGCTTACAAATGTCACCCATAATCATTTATAGGAAAATATAAGCTACGTATATTTTTTTACCTCATTTGTGTGATTTTGATGATTTGACAAGTAAGATATCCATCAATCATAAACTAGATTCCCTCAAGCTATCATGATTACCTATGTCATCAATTTTATTGACTAATTGATGTTATGTCCTCAAATATAGGTGTTTGATGTTACATGGCATCATTTTGGGACTTGTGGTTTTTATTGAGTCTTCAAGCATGAGCCACACCACTTCCTTAAAAGTATACATCATTACAATGTGTGGCATCTTCTTGCTGGTTCATGAAGTAGAGTCATAAAGACGTGTTGTGCTATGTTAAAAAATCACATGGTATGAATGATAAACATGTGGATTATGGGGGGTTCTCACCCTTAAAACTAAGTGATGCCCAAGGGTCCATCCATGTGGTAGCATACAAGACATCAAACAAAAATATTTATGCTGAGGTTATGATGCTAATAATTAATACACTAATTCCATGTGGCAAGTTATAATTGATTCAAAATCTTACATATTTTGGAATCAACATTGACCTTTTTTAACTTGTGAGTGTGTGAGTTTTAACAATGATCACATGTGGCATGAAGAGGGCACATTAGTTTTGTGCTTCAATTTTTTTACAAAGAGTTGTGTCATGATGCAATGATGACACACAACATGAGTTAGATAAACTAGAATTCAATTTTTCCATTCTCATCATAGCAATGTGAAACCATCTTTCCCCTTGTTTATTTACTTAGTTTTAAAATATTTAAATTATACTTTGAGTAGAATTTTGTTTTCATGTCTTCCTCTACTAGATGGTGTTGTACTTAAATTTCTTCCTGAATCATTTTTTAGTGACCAAAATATAGCATTAAGACATCATAATCCTTATGTTGATTATTTAAGGGAATGCCAATTATTAAATTGATTTCCCTTTTAATAAAAATAGTCTACAAATCTTATACATAGTGAAGTCTTGGTGAGTTTACAACCAAAGATGCATACATATCTATTTATTATAATGTGCTTGAAATCAAGACCATAATACTTTAATCTACTAATTGTCCTACTCTAGTGAAAATGCATCTAAGTTAATTACTAATAATTGACTTACCTTATGAAGAACACATTCATTTACATAATATCCAAATCATGTTTAGGCATTTTATTCTAATTTTCAATAACAAAAAAATTTAGTTATTTTTCCAAAGGTTATCTTGAACTTAATTCTAATCCTTATCTTATCTAAAATTACATATAAAACAATAATAATCCTTTCTTTAAATTATTATAATTATAAAAAAATGAATGAAGTAGAATGGCTCATGTAAACATTCTCTTAGTTTTAGTTATACAACATTGAGTTTTTATCATCTTATATGAATTATTAGATCAAAAATAGACTTTTATATGGATTTTCCCTCATATAATCTAGTGTTAAAAATCACCATTATATGTAGGGTTTGTGTCTTTTAAAAAAAAGAAGACTATTCCAATTCATTAAGGGACTGAACACATTTTAAAACAATAATCATTTCCATAAAATCTATAATACCATAAATCTTTAATATTTAAGTTGTTTATATTTAAACAATAATTATAAGATGAACTATTTCATTTAATATCATTTAGATATATTATATTTATATATTAATTAACTATTTCATTCATATAATTTAGGTATATTATATTTATATATTAATTAAGGTTTTCTCTTAAAACCATCGATTTAGCTCTGAGGATACTCTAAAAAATTTCAACATAGCACATATGTAAACATACTTAGATATTCACTTATTATTAAGATTTAAATAAAAAATTCCATTAGATATAGATAACTAAGTTATTGAAGAGGAATATCAAATCCATGCACACAAGTTTGTATCCAATAATGCACTTATAATTTTAAATTTCAAGACATATACTTCATTGCATAACATATGGAACTTATATGAGGAACATAATCAATCCATCAAAAGTCTCACTTTAAACTTAGACTTCTTATAAGCCACTCTTGGGTCTAGTTTTCACATCACAAAAGGGGAAATATGGACTATGTGATTCATCTTATAAAATTAATATATCCTAAGGATTATAATAAAAATAGGTAGGGTTATTATCATATCACTAAAACAACTAATAACTCATAATTATTTGAAATATCTAGCAAATCAAAATGCATTGGATAATCTCCTATTTAAGGAATAAGATGTAGAGGTTTAAGCTTGAACCATTAAAATTAAAATTAATGTAAGATATATGATCATATAAATTATAATACACATATCTCCCCAAAAATTAAATACAAGGGACTGTAGTGTACATAAAATATGTTCCCAAGGAATTAGATCTCAAGGATCAAATTTTGGATTATTAAACAAAAAAATCATCATTTAAGCCATAGATAAGAAATCAAGGTCAAAACAATTAATTCCCTATTAATAAATCCAAACCTCATAATTAATCATGAATATTACATTGTAGTTAGTTATAACTCTACCCAATATTAATATTAAGATGTAATATCATTATCTCATAAACTCAAGATAGATGAAGAGTATGCTTGAGTTAGAACACATTCACATAAATATCAAACCTAGTTTTTGATCAATAAGATTCATTCTTGTAATGCAAAACTCGTTATGAGAGGATTTGGTTCTATGATCCATCCAACCATCCACATAGGGTAATACTAAAGATTTGAGTTCATTGCTCTAAATATTTCCATTAGTTGATAATTATGTGTATCTCATACTAACCAAAATTTTAACATGTTATTCTAACTTTTCTCTCATGAAGACATTTTTCCTGAAGAAAGAAGAAGAACCATAAATAGGACCAATCGAACACTAAAGGGTGAACAAGATTAAATAACTACTCAAACTTGTCTATGTATATAATACCCCTTTACTTAAAATGGTATATATATATATATATATATATATATATATATATATATATATATATATATATATATATATATATATATATATATATATATATATATATATATATATATAGTCAAAGAATCCTTTTGGTTAATAGCTACCCCAACTACTTTGACAATTCTAATTATTTATTAGATTATGTTTCCATGCTAGTTTCTAACTACAAAAATTGTTTTCATTGTTTCTTCTTAAAATCTCATATACTTTTCTACAACATATAAAATCAAATGTCATTGCTTTTGTTATTCTCCCTTATTTTAACATAATTTATCTACACTTGAATCAAGTTGTATTTATTTCTAATCATGTTTATCTTTACTTAAGTCATTGAGGAACTACATTATGATGGTTGTTTTCAACATATCAACTTCTATATTCCACCTTCCTTAGGCTACTCATATTCCACCTACATAGTTTAGATAATTCCCAATCACCATGGATTTAACCATGACTACTACTATAATATAAATTATAATTTGTAAACACATTATACATTGATGACTATGAATATCTTGGACTATATTTTTATTATTTACTCTTCCCTATTTGCATATGGATAAAAATAATCATAAACCAATAATATCATATTGTGTTTATGTTACATAGGCACAAGGTGATTATACATGGAATTCAACATGCCAAATAATTGGTTACAGATTAAATGAACCTTATTTCGAATCTATGGTGGGGATATATGCTCATTACTGTTGGCTATATTTAAATTTACTTCTTTTTTGCCATCAAATCTAATAACATACTGATGGACTAAATATGAACCCAACTAACTCATATAATAATCTATATATAATATTAGAACCCACTAGAAAATACATGTCTCCTACACATGTAAAAAACTCATCATAATACATTTATGGCATGAAGAGATAAATGAAAGATTACTTTCACCCATTCAGGAAACCTAATCTTGAATTTTTGGTGTCATAGTAGTATGATTATAGTTACATCCAAAAATTTAAATCATATTTTAATATATTATAACCAATATATTACCTCATTAGAGTGTTGTTAACAACAATGAAATCAACATAAAAAAATCACATGGGTTAACATATCCATATATTTCACACAAATTTAGAAAGTTCTAACCAATGGAATATGACCATTGTAAACACATTTTAATCACTCATCTATAAGATGGTGGTTGATATCAATGGATTTTTTGAGTGACACAACATCCTAACAATTAAAATATCATCAATAACTTGATTGGAATGTTTAGTTATGCGTTTAATAAAAAAACTAGCTAGAATATTTGATAATGTTTAACATTTACAAATATATCTATAACGTAAGAATGGTTATGAAATTAATAGATAATGCATACACTTATTAATAATGGGTATCGCACAATAAGTGAATTAATATACAAATTAAATATCATGGAGTAAAAATTCATTACACACATATATAAAATTTTAATAAGTAAGAAATAGTGCATCGTTACCATAAGGAAATATATCATAAAGTAACATCTGGAATTAAATTATAATATAAATTAACTTTTTCATTATTGAAATTATTTATTCATATCAACCATACATAACAGGTACATGAAACTTCATATTTAACTTAAGGAAATTATCCAACCTTACATTCTAAGTAAAACATAATAAAACAACATTCACATTTGGTAGTTATAATCAAATAGTGTCAACTTGTATTCTATAGTGATTCATTCATTCATCCAATCACACTCCACACTACTCATTTACCTAAAATTTGGCATCTAATAGATAATAATAGATTAAAATCTCAATCATTAACACATCCATAGAATTTTCATGCACATTATATGTATGGTCTAATGGCTCATCATCAATTAACACACAATCAAGAGTAAAAATTTCACATAAAATGGAATACCATAATCATACACATAGAAACACGAATATGGAATTCGCATATATACCAAAAAAAACACACTTATTACATACAAAGTAACATAATTTCTAAAAAAGCATACAATGGTATGCTCACAATAACATACATTTTGGCAGAAACTATGTTCAACATCATACAAATATCATAAAATAATATTATAACAAGCAATACCTAATTGTGTGGACATAAATGTGTCACACTAAATTTCAATCTTTACACACACACACACACACACACACACGCACACACACACACACACACACACACACACACACACACACACACACACACACACACACACACACACACACACACACACACACACACACACACACACACACACACACACACACACACACACACACACACACACACACACACACACACACACACACACACACACACACACACACATTTAATTAGATCACGGTGTAATGCATGAAAATTCAATTTTATAGAAATAGTGTCAAAAAAAATAAGAAGATTCTTTTTACTTAAAATGGACGATAAGTAATAATAAATTATACCATATTTTACTTGTTATATTAATGTGAATGATCCATAAATCAGCCATAAAATAGGGTTAACATATATTATATCAGCTAATTTATATCAATTCCATCTTTGAATGCATAGACAAGCATCTAAAATTTCATGTCTACACCCTTGAGCCAAGTCATAGGGACTGGGAAATATATATAGTATGGAAATTTAAATAAATTATAAAGTCAATCATATTTTTATCATTTTATAAACAACAACATTTGTATTCACACATGCATATTCTATTGTAACTTTAGACATTACTAGTTACCCTTGTTGGTAAAGGGATAACTTACCACACCAAAGCTTTTCTTCTTGCCATAAAAAGAAGGTCATCTTGCATATCTAAAATGGGAAGCTTTATAATCAACCAAAACCTTGTTTAAATGTGATTATGCCACCCAAGGTCAAAATTTTGGTGTTAATTAGGGTAGGATACGGTGATAAAATCATCTTATACATTCACATTTTCCTAAATGAAATTCATTGCATAGCCAGATTCATAACTTACCCATGTTTCCAAGCATTGGGCATTACGACATTAACAATGTATATCATACATAAATAATATTACTAAACCATAGTAGATAAAAATGATAAATTATAAAAAGGGATTTAAATCCATTGAATAAAATAAAATAAAGTCAACCAAAGATAAATTACAATAACATGAAAATTTAGCATAATAACCAAGGCTATAAAATCTCATTGGTTATCCAAAATCTATAGTATCTCATGATTTAGGAATTTTAAATCATGTATCACATGTATAATAATTAATAAGTTTTGACTTGGTGGAGATATCTCACTCACAGATGACAATGTCCCTAAATAAACACTAGTCTGTGATTTACCACATCTATCATGCGCTAGTGGAGCCTCTATGCTACATATTAAATAATGCCTGGTAAAACCAATGGAAAAAACACACATAATGGAAAAACATTTTTATTTATTATTCTACAACCCTCTCAAATAAATGATAGAGGAAACAAAATGAAAATAAATAACATCAAATCTCATAAATATAATCCAGCTACCCTTTTACCGAAATATACAAATCCATAAAGTATTTTTTTCATTAAATCAAATTACATCCATATAGAATTAGACTAATTTTAACCATTCAATAAAAGGTAATAAAATTTAGTCATAAATATATTTATAATGAAAAATCCTAGGTCTATATGTGATCAAAATAATAATATAGGGAGATCAATTAAATCATAGATTTGTATGCATTCTAAAAAGAAATTATGGGAAACCAATCAAGAAAATTGGTCATAATTTCCTACTCAAAAATAAGAAATAATGGAATTATCACTCAAATCTTAGGTATGAAATAAACTATGGTACTGAGTGATAAATATATCAATCAACTATTGGGAATCACTTCCTAATCCTTAATAGGTTGTCAAGCTTCCTTCCCCAAAATTTGAAAGAAATTTTTCCAAACATCAAATTTAATTTTGAATAATAAATGAAAAAACTTAAGTAATAATGTTACCTTTAAGTGAAAATAAACCACAAAGTTAAGATGAAGATATTTAACAAGTAGGGAAACCATCGAATACAAAAAAACCCTATACTAATATTAAAATCTTATAAAAATGAATATCCAACTACAAAACATGAAAAAAATAGGATAAGAATGGTCTAATCCCAAGAAATTATCATGGATGAAAGATCATGATTTTATAAGAAGAAAGATTGATGTGTTATAACAAGATTAGAAAAATGGGAGAGTATATCTCTTTATATAGAGGTAAGAGAGAAGAATTTACAAGGGCAAGCTCCTCCATGTGTGCCAAGTGTTCCTAATCATTTTACAAGTGATGAGTATGTATATGACATGTGTAATGAGAGGAGTTACATGAAAACAACTCATAAATCTAACAAGTAAACTAAATAGATGAGTGACACCTCAATAATATAGACTAAAGTATGTTTTTAAACATAATAAATTAACATCTAAATAAGACTTAATATAAGCTTCTAAACCTATAGTGAACTTAAATAAGCTTAATTCTCCAACAATCCATATTAAAATTAATCTGGGTTTACAAAAGTGGAAAAAACATTTTACAAATAAAGAAGTGAGTTGAAATTACATAGGAGTCCCCTTAGTAGAAACTACTCAAATTTGTTTTCAACTCTTCCACAAATGTAGATCATTTAATGATACTAAAATTATTATTTTTAGTCACAAAACTATTTAAAGAAATAAATTGGTATAGTTAAAAATATATATTGAATTGAAATATTATTCATGCATAAAATTCAGTGTAAAAAAAATGTTCCATTTAATAGATCCACTTAAATGAGTCACTGTTATAAATTTTTTATTTGTCCATCTTCAACATAGAGTTCTTAGAAATTGAATTAGAATTGGAAATGTGTTGATCTTTAGCTCTATTATAATATATAATGTGTTGATTTTAAATTTGAATCATATTTTTAATCCAAAGATTCACTAGGAGTGGTGAATCATGTCTCTAGGGGAATGATCATCTACATCATTTCTTTTTTATATATAAAAAATGTTATGATCTCATCATGTTTTCACAATGTTTTCAAGCTTAACTCAATCCTAGATATATAATTAATCTTTAATAGCCATGTCATTTAAATAGCCTGTATCTATTGTATATCTCCCTTAGTGCCAATCATCTCCCTTTTAATATTCAAAATCATCATGGTCTATTTAATCTAACTTAGTTATTTAGTAATGCGATCAAAATTTTATTGAAGAAGATTGAATTTATTATCCTTTTATTTTATTTATTTATTTATATTTTACACCTTTGATTATAAGTTTTCCATAGAAAACATCTTCTTGAGTGAGACTGTAGTCATGCTCTTGACTCTAGAAGCAACCAACATCATGTGGCTTTAGTATAGGTTAAGAAAATGGCTACTATTCACCTATACTATTATGACCACTTGACTTAAATGATTACAATGGTTCTCATATTTCCCAAGGGTGGAAATGACTTAAAACTTAGAATTATTCAAAAATGTTATCATTATCAAATATTTATATTGTTGTGATAGCCTTAAAAGGATGAATAGAATAACTAATTTATATCAAGGGTTTAAAATTACAATTGTATATTTTTACCGAGACTTCTTAGTGTAAAATAATACTAAATTCATCCTCTATAGTTTAAATATTTTATATTTTGACCCACAAGGAGAACTAAATAGGTAAAGTAACAAACAAAAAAAATGCCCATCGAACACAATATCTAAAAAGGCAAAAAACATTTGCCAAAAAAAAGGGCTTTCTTAGAATACTTATTTTCACTTTCTTTTAATACAATAATTCTATTAATAAATCATTTTCCAAAATGAGGTTTATACCACTTGTAGTGAACTTAAATATCATATAAATAGTTTTAAAATAATAAAGTATAGTTTAAAATACATTATTAACAACCACTCACACATAAAAATAGAATGAAGTAGATTACTAAAATATAAAATGTTATGCTATTATATAATTATGTTTATTATTTTTATTAATATGTAATATACAAATTATTAAATTATCAAATCAAAGGTTAAAATCTAACAAAATTTCCTTTACTATTTTATTATACAATTAATTAAAGTCAGTTTTAATGATATTTTACATATTTTTAATAGTTAATTTCAAGGTAATGTATTTGTATACATACAACTATATATATATATATATATATATATATATATATATATATATATATATATATATATATATATATATATATATATATATATATATATATATATATATATATATATATATATATGGTTACTCACCATGCTATTTTTATCTTCCAATTTACAATAACTCCTAAATTTATTATCAATTATAACATTTAAGTCTTAAGATTCAATAGAAAAGACAACAATACCTAAAAAGGGTCATATTTTTATTTTCAATTTAAACACACTTCATATAAAAATGAAGGGTCATATTTTTATTTTCAATTTAAACACACATATAAAAATGAAACATTATTCTAATTTTATCATTCTCATTTTTAAAATTTAAAAATAACTCCCAAATGGCTACTCAAGTATAAGCTTGATCTATAGATTAAGATAGAAGCCACTCTCAAAATACCAACCAAATCTAAGATTAAATTGTGGAGAGGAGAGAATGATTTGTGGATGTGAATTATTTATATTTCAATCAAGCTAGACCTTGAAGAAATATCATGGTCTCTTTTCATCTCATTCCCATATATCGTTAATATTTAATATGTCTTCTGTTCCATAACAAATAACATTTTATAAATAGAGAAAAGGCTTTTATATAATATTTAACATTCAAAATAACATTAAAAAAGTTATATTATAAATTATATTAATAATGGTTTGGTGCATTGATGTGGAAAAAAACACTATTTATGTTATCACTATTCACTCATGATGTGGCAAACACTATTCATCCTTGTGAGGTGGCATGTGGGGCATAGTTCTCAACTAAGACACATGGGACATATAATTTTAGGTTGATATGGATGTATATTGGATGAATTTTTAGTGGGTATCCATAGTTATGAATTTATCTCTTTTCAAAAAGAAGATTCTTTATCATTTTTGACCCTTGTGCAAGTGGGAGACAAAGACCACTATTCTAGATTAATCACCCATGTGAAGTGGGTAAAATTTACATTTGAGGAATTTATTATGGTTTAAATTATGAGAGTTGGTCAAATTACATTTGGGGATCAAATTTAATGGGTTCAATATTTGTTAAAACAAGTTTCCACTAGTTTTTGAAAGCACATGTGGAGTAGGGAACACCTTTTGAAGATTCCACTTGTTAGAGGGGTCCAAACTAAAGTGGATCACATGGTGGAGTACCATTTAATATTGATTAATTATCATTCTAAGTAGAGGAGGTCAAATTTTTGGGATTGATTTATGATTCTCTCATTTTATATTTGTATTTCTATAAATAAATGTATTTCGTTACTTTGTAGTTAGGCTCGAGTTAGAATATTTAAGCTTGGTGAGAAGCTTGTGTAGCACCCTTGGTGATGAGACCAAGTTACTAATGTGGGTTGGGAAGATATATTTTTAATCTTGTGAATGGCATGCATTATTGGCATTACCTTGATTTGTAATGGTTTGTGAATGAATGAAAATTATTATGGATATTATATGTTGAATCTTTGATGTATTTTATGAGAAATGATAATGTGTTTTATTAATAATTTTGTGAGGATATTAATGAATATTTATTTCATTTATATATTAGTTATGTTAAAGAGAGTGAGTTATGGTTTTATGCCACATCAAGTGGTATCAGATCCAAATCAACTGGTATTAGAATAACGTTAAGTAGTATCAAAGTAAGTTTTGAATACTTGGGAGAGGAAGATAGAGAGCATTATGTGAGTTTGTGTTTTGTATTTTAAAGATATGACTATGGAGAATAATAATGAAAGATAAGATGTGTTGATAAATATCCAAGATAATTTGGACATGATGATGTAACATGTGCAAGAGATAAAGAGCCAAAGATTTGGCATAGTGATGAAGAAGAGAATGAAGTTGCATGTGAATCTACTTGTTGAGAGAAGAAAGAGGCAAGATTTGAGACTTTCCTTAAGGAGAGAAAGGATTTTTTAAAAATAAAAATGACTAAGGGGGGTGAATCAATTTTCAAAACTTTTCATTCAACTCCATTTAAA